>LUCH01001644.1:84945-96224 GCA_013368495.1 Paragonimus heterotremus
AATGCCGTTAGTGTTTGTTCGGAAGGTGTCAAACAACAACTTGTCGGCAACATAATCAAGGTCAGTCAGCCTTCCACCAGGTACGACGTCCACGTCGGCATCTTGTGAACATCGCTGACAATCCCCCATTATTTCGTCTATGACAAAATTAAACAATAGTCGTCGGCAGCCTTGAAGTAAGTCGTCTCTAATGGTGAAACTGTCCGGCGGTTCATCGTAAACCCTAACCTGAGCTGAGGTATGGGAATAAACCACCGACAATATGTTCACATACTTGGTCGGTACATTTCTGTGTCTAAGCCACTCTAAAAGTGTAGATTGGTCCACTGAATCGAACGCATTCTGATAGTCGAGAAATAAGACAATGATAGGCCGGAGGTACACATGACGACGCTCCGCCCACTGTGAAACCCTACCTGCTCTCCCCTAATGTTTGCCTATCGAGCTGTAGTGAGTTGACGAAGTATGATGGATGTTAGGATTCTAATGACGACGAGCGATGAATACTTTAAAGCAAGCTCGCGGAGCCAACTCTACTCACTTCACAGATTTTACCACGTCTTTCGGAAGTTTCTAACTGACTTTTTCGAAAGAATAATTCCGTCGTGGTTGCTGTTTGCCTCCCAAATCCACTTGATAAACTTGGTTTAATGAACGCTGTCAGTGCCACAACGACGGGATTGACTGCGCAGGCACTCTCTGCCAATTGAGGACCGACGCGTGACGCTCGATGAACAACGCTTCCGGAAACGCCAACATCATAGGGTTGCAATTGCTTAACTGGACCATAAAGTAGGGAGTGTCAACTATATGACTCTATACAGGTACATGTCTCGCGATCGAAGACGCCGGACTTCTGTTAGGATGTTCAGATGACGATCCACGTTAGGTTATTGTATACCTTCCAATGTCGCAAGTTTTGGCCAGTTCTGTTGATGTGTGAATCACCGTAACTGCAAGCGACCTGGTATTTGGCATGAGATGCAGTGTTTTCCGACAAAGGACGAGTTTTGTCAGTGCGTCTAACGCAACTGTCTCTTCATTGACTTGACGAATATTCAGTGAAATACACGCTACGTGGTCAGTTTTAAAGAACGAGCGACGGGGTGGACGTTGTTCGACAGAACCTTGTAGCAGGGTAATTTTTCTCTGTAGCTGTACTTATTATTCTATGCATCATTTCCGTTAGATAATTGTTTTTGAAAGGAAACGCCTCATAAACTGTACACTACAGTTTTGTGCAACAGTTATGGCCATGATTCCATGAGTGACAGTTAAACTAAATAACGGAATCGAACACTTCACAGGTATGACGCAACAAACTACACGCTAAGGGTGACTGGGCTATAACGGAGAAAAGCATTTAAAAACCCACAAAACGCTGGTCAGGTCACGTGTCTATCCGACGACCAATGTACCACACAAATGCATAAATTATACGCCATTCTCCGGAACGACACACTGTGCGTCTAGGTCGAACAAAAACATGCCTCTGTAAATGAGTAGTGAGTCACTGATTCATTCTTCATTCTTCGAAACTCCGCTGTGCACATCAACATGTTCTGTTACAATGAAGTGTAGCCAAATGAGTATTGACGCGATAGACAGATGAAGATCAAACTAATACATAGTCGTTCTATAGCAGAAGTACATACACGTCAGTGGAGACATGTGTTTGATCAAATGGACAAAATCTGCCGTAAATGCCATACAGCATTCTCTATTATAGAAACACTACCATATCTCTCGGAGACATTTTGATCTATCTTATTAGGTAGATTATCCCGTCTATCGGTTGATGTGCACAAAAATTCAGTACTTATTGTGAAACGAAAAATACAAATACACAAGGTCATACATAAATGCACAAGACCTAACAAAAGAGCGTCGTGCGGAAGGATTGGCCCTTCTTCCTATAAAAATTTAGCTTTCATTTACTGATAGTTATTGCCTCCATGAGCTAAAAATTACTCCAACTCCCAGCTGTTCAACGTGTTCGAAAGGACTGTTCTATCTTTGATTAAACTGAATAAGTTATCGAGTATGAAACAAACCGGTCTGCTGGTTCTGTGTGACGTGTCATGACATTCTGACGGTACTGTGATTTTAATGCATCCGCGGGTACTTCGCAACATCAAAGCGGAACTGTTTGTTGACACGATTATGCAATTATTGCACCATTCTACACATGAAAGCAGCCCTGCTATTATATAAATTCTGCAAGATTCATGAATATGCGGACTAAAACATGTACTGGAGCCCTCGAGAAGACGAATCATCAGACATAGACATCAAAAGCCAAATAATGAAAGTTTGCATTCAGAGTAACGGGGATAATAACAATCATAATGGCAAGAGTCAAACGTAAGTTGAACAACGACTTACGATTATGGCATGAATAAAATAGACACAGAATGGGAACACGGCAAAATAAAACAGACTATCAAGGCAAGATAAGAGAGACGATCACCTGCTGTTGCACACAAGAAACAGGTTTCACCCAGTGGATCATCACAGACTCAACAAACCTCAAAATGTCCTCAGATTCCAATGTCAACACAAACGTTGACAACAATGATACTCTCACACCTCTTACGGTATACTTTGAAATCTCCTGGGACCGTGATAACCCGTCGGAGGAACTTCGTTCTCTGTGGAGAAAACAAACGACAGTGTCTCTCGCTTTATCATGCTAATTCCCAATTTAGTTTGCTTTGTTATCGGGTTCATCTTCACCCGTGTCTTGATCACGCATTAATTTGACAACCGCCGTTCTCATTTCTTTTTTATTTCCTCCTGTGACGACGAACTTTCGTAGTATACATGCTTGATGACACAGAAAGATGTCTGAGTCCACCAAAAGACGTGGTAGTTTCAGTTCATTTTCATATAGAATGCTCAATGTAACTTTGGTGTAGCTTGTTAATTACAAAACTACATAGAAAGCCTCAGGTTGACAAATATGATGAGCTCTGTAAAGTATTTGACATCGAGGGCCTCATATTAGGGGTACCGCCACCACTGAATCTGTATTCGCATCATGACACGGAGATTGCAAACAATTTGCGTAACCCATATGAACGCACACCGCAGCGTGGGCCACTAAGCACAATCCCGCACTGCTCACACGCTCCCCAATCTTGTCTCCCTGGGAATACGCCGGAGATGAAGTGGCTGGATGTGACTAAGAATGGTTCAACGCAAGCCAGCTGTGGCAACAGGCGCACAGACGTTGTCTGCTGTTTCGGTTGCGACAACAGGCCAACCGGAACGAAAGGTCATCAATCAGACACATTTTGTTCAAAGAGATCATCTGTCACTAGTACAAACAAGGTTGGAAAAACCCAACCGTCGGTTGGTTAGTGGTAACCGGATTGCCTCCTCTTCTCTAGGTGAACGAGTGAAAACAGGGCGATACTTTGCGATAGCATATAAACAACATTGCAACTTTCCAAATCTTACTACTTTTATTTTATCAGTAATGTAAACATATGTGCAAATAAAACGTCTGCAAATTAAAGGACTGAAAATCTGAAGTGATCAAACCCACTGGCCACGACGTTTCACAAAGAAACTCATCCGAACATGTTTATTAATGCGTACCTCTTAATAATCAGTTTAAATCAAACGAAACTACCCGAAGTAGTCGTGAAGAGCAATGTGGTGAATAGGCCTATAGAAGGGGTGGGTCAATGAGGTCGGCCATATCCAAAACGTCACTGGAACGATTGGTCTTGAGGGGATAGCAAACATAGTGGCAAAACGTTGACAAAACGAGTTATGAGGATGGACTCAATTTTGGGCGGGCGCCTAATTCTCAATGCTATCGAATGAGTAGACTTTGTTTAGGTTTTGGAAAGTTCCTCAAGCCTGGCAAAACAACGTTCCGGTACATTCTTGACTGTGGCTTGACATAGTTTTGGTTGGCCGTACTAACCCCTCAGTTCCCTTTATCCTATTAATGATTTCCCGGCAAAATTGCGATGTAAAACTGATGTATCTGTCATGATGAAGAACCAGTAAAAAAGATGTTTGCTTACTGTACTGTGCCTTCAATAAACACTTAGGCAATCTTGTCCACATGATTATACTCACTTCAGACTTCATGACCTAAGCTCGCTTAACAACAGAACATGAAGTAACACTAACCCTTTTATTTCTTCCATGTCTGTTACTCCAGAATGCTTGTCATGTGACGTGATAAAATCCTGTGAAATGGTTGTGTGCGCCTCACACACAGAAAACGGGCAAATGGTTGTCGACTATGTGGTGGGATGTGAATTGTATTGCCCGAAACTGGGTCAACTGGTATGTAACAAGGATGAAACAGGCAGACTTTCCTGGTCCCCCATCGACCCCTGTCGCTTGACGACTACCACCACAACGACAACCACAACCACCACCACCACAACAGAAAGAACAACAACTAACGCTGAAACATCAACCACAAGCAACAACACTACAGTAGTCATGATAAGTTACATGAACAGTAGCACAAAAGCTGCGGACCAAGGGAATGAGACCAAACATACAACAACCGATTATTTTGATAGTACATCACTGCACAACTTGACTAATTCAACAACACCAATTCAACAACATACTGGCGAGGCGTTTGGCAGTATACCACGATGGGTGATGACCTGGCTTATTCCAATTTTAGCATTTATTGCTGTAACACTGAGCCTGTTGATCTGCTGCATTGCAGTTCACCATCTGCGTAAACATAGAGGACAAATCTACCTGCGGAAAAAGAGTCCACAGTATGATACCGTACTACGAGATACCATGGGATCTCAAAACACTAACGGTTCTCAGCCATACACTGCCTCATCCACCAACTCCGTCACTGCCCTGACTCAAGCGACCAGAGAATGGAATGGCTCCAACGAACTGAGACAATCGAACGGTGCAGTAATGCCGAAAAGGACAATTAAAAAGCACAGAACGTTGTCACATCGGAAGAAGAAAGCAAAGGTTGACACAGTAAACGAGCATCGGCTTATAAACTGGCAAGAAATGGACACGCACAATTTCATTACCCCACCCAGTCCACGGTCAGCAGTTGAATCAGTAGGGTCCATGCGCAAACGAAACGGAGATGTACTCCATCCAAACAAACCATACGCGCCACTTGTCTCAACCGATGCTCCCAGTTCCACAACACTGCGTCACCTGGCCAATGTAATGCCCTTGCCCAGAGCACCATCACCGCTGGCAAGTCAGTTCGGCGAAGTGCAGTCGCTTTCCCACTCAAGTGCTTATGGTTCAGCCGCATTGTATGAAAATCCGATGGCTATGACACTTACCGCATTGGAAGATGCTCCAGATTGTTACGGGACTCAAACACATCATGCGTTTCCCCAACATGACCCGCTACTTGTCGATACGTCTGAAAACACAGTTTGGACGTCGGACTATTCATTGAACAAGTGGCCACCACCTTCAGAGAATTCCCCAACAGATACTAGGACCAGAGTGGATTCACAAGCAGAGATGAACCCATTTGCATTTAGTTTGAGTAACACACATTTGTATCGTCCTCCTGAGTGTATCCAACCGGATACTAACCCGCCCAAAATCCCCCGCATCTAAAGCTGTCGCGTGCTCTGTTGTTTATTAAAAAGCGCATCCATATTCCGATATTTGACTTATTCTATAGGTTTACTGTTCACTTTGACATTAAGGCCACATCAGGCCACTCAGCCGTTCGTTCATGATCGATAACCATTTGATAAATGAAATGCACATGCAGATGTACACACACACACACACACACTCGACAATTAATCAAATTCATCTGAATACATCTTAAATATATGAAGTATTTGTCAGTACATGTAAACAAGCATTTCGATAATAAAACGGATACCGAACATTTCTGCAATTTCCAGAACATGCAAAAAGACGCTTCTAGTTGAATCTGAACATTCAACTACCATCCAAATAGGTTTGTTATTAGATGAGTGAATACATTCGGTGATGCGCACACTAGTTGCATACAATACGTTAAACAGTCCGTGCGTAGAGTACTTGTTTCAGTTTGAAATGAACCGTTTAATGAATGGGTTTAATCTAACCTCACCGGCGAGCACACACATGCACAACTACCCAGCCATGGATCAGACGGTTGAGTCACCACTGGCCAATTAATGCTCGCGCCCCTGTTGTGCTGATTGGTTCGCCTATCACGAGAATGTCCAGAGACACATTTCGATTAGATTACCTGTTGCCTAACTGAACAAATGAAACTGATTGTGACACGGAAACTATTGGAACATCACAACCTGATCATAGAGTTCCAGTATACCTGAGAAATAGTAATAACCCAGATAGGTTTACCTTGAAAGCAACGACTGGAATATTTTCAGTCATGTTGTTCAAAGCAGATGAACCACAGTTGGGTCTCATCTGAATTCATAAATCTGCCAAACTACTTATTAGTAGTACAGTTTCTATGCTCAACAGTCGCGTTGGTGGATTCCAGTGTGAACTGTTCGAGACATCCTGCCGGGGCAGTCGATCCCCTGGATCATTTGGTGGATTCTATATGAGACAGTGGGACGGGTGGGTAATCGGGTCCAAATGTGAAATTTCCGAGCTCCTGGCGTGGCTTCGTAGCTCAGCTGGTAGAGCGCTTGTCGCGTTGAGGCATGATGTTTCTGTCGCTGGTTCGAATCCAGCCGAAGCCCTGACTTTTCACAGTTGGGTCTCATCTAAAGCAAAGGAGTCTAAAATCTTGAGGTACACTTTTTCAAGCAATCAAAAGCCCGTTTCTGTGCTATCCGGGGAATACAGTCTATAAATTTACAAAAAAATGAACGCCGTGAGTACAAACAGACTGAAAGCAGTGAACAGTGAAACACACAGAAACCACTCTGACGAATGCGCAGTTAGTGGTCCGTGTGAGCGGGATGGACGGTTAACAATACGTTAGTGGTTAAGGTTGTCCGTTAAGTGCATGCTCACCAACTGCTTCAGCTATGAACAGAGTTGAGTAGTGTGTTCCAACATGAGCAGATCATAGCCTTTAAGTTCTGTTTATGTGACAGCCCACGCGTTCTATATTCTTGACACATGATCACAACCCTAAATGGTTCACCGTCATTGAGATCTGCCATCAGAGGACCTGGTGAGAGTTCTTACGCAACATGGAGATGCACGACGATTAGGCAACAGCAGTTTGGTTCAGTTCGTTAAAGGCTGTATAGCTATACCAGGGGCGCAACACAATCACGATGCATTTGAAACTACGAACTATATAGAAGTGCCAAGTGGCAAGAATTTCCCTCACAAGATTCACATATTAGAATCTCACACTACCCGAGGTTCTAATGACTTGTTTTCACGAGATTCAATATCTTTCCAAATCACATCTACAAATATGATTCAACCGAGCAAGCTCAACCTTAACTTACCTTGATGTGTATAACAATTTCATATGAATCCACTTCTATTCTTGTGACAAACTTTTGGTGAAGCGCATCCCAAAACGAACGATATTTTGGTGTTTAAAAATTAATCAGCAACAGAACGAAAAGGGCAACTAAAACAAATTTGATTGAAAGCCCATTGAAAGTATGCACAGTCCTTCAGTTTCCCTTATTCCCCAGTATAAAATTGGAAACGCAACAGGCACTTTCTCTCGTGCAGTTCCAACACACGTGATTCAGAGTACTTTAATCCTAAAAGAGAAAAAACGCCACAGAAACCAGGACAACTGTCTTTTCAGTACATACATTCTATCTTTAAAACAGAAGAAACCAAGCAGTAGGTGCTTCCAGCCTAACCCACCACTCGCAAACAAATCACCGCGTGACAGGCGATGAGCTGTTATTCGCAGAATGTGGCCAAGCCACCGAATCCTGTAATACGAGATTAGTATGCTTAAGGATTGGTAGAGCCTATCCACTCCGAAATCATCTCAGCGAACTGTCATTGCTGACACGGTGTTCCCACCACACGAACAACAGTTATTTCACTCGATCTGCTCCATCAAAAATGGTTAATGAATGTTCAAGGCCACTATGAACTTTGCTCGATTTCTGTTTGACACGCAAAGCCGAAAATAGCTTTGTAGCCGATGCTAAAATTATGGAGATAAAAAACGAATGGGGAAGATGCGCTGTATTTTTCTACAATTCGTCAGTCTATCTAGTTCCCTCAAACTTCCTAGAAATCTGAAAAGCATGTCTTATTTTTCTCAAAGATGCTAATACTGTGTTTACCAAAGTTTTTGCTCGAAGCCCCTATCCACATTGCTGTTTGCACAGGACATTTCATGAGGGAAAATGGCGACGTACCTGCTTTTGAGAATGTCCAAACGACACCCGGAACCAACCAAAAAAGATAGAGGCGTTCTGCTCTACTCCATGTAGGAACTTTCGGTCACTCAGAACAAATGTCTGGAGATCTCAGAATCCGTATACCCTCATAAACAGTGTCAGACCTGATCTTAAATTTATCTACAGAGCGAGTTGATAACGAACTATCAAAAGTTGAAAGGAGCGGACACACTTTAAAACGTTTTCGACGGCTCACCTGTGATTTGAGAGCATGTCACAATATCAAGCGACAATCCCAGGGGCACTGTAGTTGCCGGTGCACAGATTCACACATCACACTGGCCGGCATCCACTCCTGCGGACTGAGATGATTTTCACGTGAGAGAAGGCCTGGGTACGGGCAATTCAGTGAGTAAATATGAGGCTCTTGAATCTGTGGACTGTTACAGATTCCGAGTGACGCACATTAATTTAGCAATTGAAGGTAGGATTTCATTTACATGTGTACAACCAAGTCTTCTCCACAACTAATCTGAACTAGATATGTAAATACGATCTGTTATGATTGTGGTGTGTACTCCGCATCCATACCGAGGGTCTGTTGTATCGTCTATATGGGAATTCACCACCTACCACTAGGAAATGTAATAGCTACCAGCAATGAAACCATCACCAGCTTTAAAAGATCCTTCGAGCGTAACGCCTATTCGGTTAGATATTGTTCAAACGTCCACACCGTCAGTCACAAAAGCCGTAAGAGACCACGCAGTGTAGAGCACAAAAAACGTTTACACACGAACCATTTCATTTTTATTTACCTCTTTCAAGACTGTTGACAAAATCAGCGATATGGCAGATATGGCAAAAAGCAAGGCTACTGTGGGAGTCGCTTCAGATGTACAGAGTGCACGTTGATGTGAGTTGTCTCAGCCCAGAAACGTATAGAGCCAAATACCACCAATAGAGTTTGTGTTCTATACGCATGCTATGCACCACCACTAATTGCAGTTTTCTGAAAAGACAGCAAGTTAGTTTTAAACTCCTAGGGGACAGGCAGACTGATTGACGTGCTTCAATATTTGGGGTTGTACAAAGCAGCTGCATATCTGAAAAAACACGACTGTCTAGATACAAACAAAATTCAGAGCGAATGGACAAGGCGCGCCAAACTAAGAAAATAGCAACTGACGACCAAGCTCGACTTATAAAGGGATGTAAATCGCGTTGGACTAATGAGGTTGGCTTTGATTAGACTGGAGTAGACAAGATTAAGACTAACGGCTTGAAGGGGACTATGAACAAGGCTTCAGTCCGGTGTGTCAACAGCGTTGGAGCAACCCAAAAAGCGAAACCGTTGGGAGCAGGAAAATCAATTGACAAAGAGCCTCTAGTTAACAGACTTCTTTAGCAGACAAACTAACAACTGAGAACAACATCGGACTAGTACATAAGGTCATGTCGTTGTTCACTATTAATAATTTGCAATACCAGAGGAAAGGGGAAAAACATGTTAACGAGAACGTTTATTGGCACAAGGATGAATGGAAATGATCAATTGATGTGCAAAGTATGAAAATACTCGAGTATCCGTTGGAAAGAAGAGGTAAAACATACGACCGTTCAGGATATAAGTTCTAAATTGTCGAATAGTTCAGGTAAAATCTCACCGGATTTACCCTTGAAGAAGTAACTGCAAACAAAAAGAAAATAAACACCGTATAATCAGAGGTGATATGGACATAAATGGGCTTTCTAAACTGGAATTGGAAAATTGAAAAATAAACAGTGTATAATAAAAACCATGTTGAAGGTTAGATAGAGTAGATTTTTTTGGCAGTTACTCTAAAGTGGTCAGTTTGAATAATTAACCTGCATGAAACATCAACATGATGTGTCACAAAATATCATATCAGTAGCATCAATAGAAATCAACCCGTAGTTGACAACGACCTTCAACTGATAGCTCCCAGACAAAAGCGAACGTATGGAACTCGTTTCCTGCAAACCCAGCATCAAGGTCCCACTCCCAACAAACAAGCAAAAGTAAGCGAAAGACAGCTTTTACTGCATCGTTTCAGTAACTGCCATTACTCAGCATAAAGCAACGAAGTTCGTAACAGTAAACCCGATTGGCCTAATATTTCCAAAGAGCCTGGGTAGGTCACGAGTTAAGCAGTAGAGCATAACCAGCCGCTACTAGCACGTTAATGGCTGCTATTATTGCCACTTGCCAATAGGTCAATTGATCGCTGAGAACCTCATGCCAATTGAATAGAGGTCTGATTGGCGATGCACGGTGTGAAATGCGGTGGGTTGATGTTACTGGCACGCGGCCTAACCATATAAACCTGGGAATAAGTGGACTTGACCGATCATCACTGTTAAAAATGCCTCCCGCACTGTCTTGACTGCATACCTAATGATGCGTGCAGATGAATGCGAACAACGATCATGAAAAACTCCGGTGTAGCACATACCATCAGCCCGAATTCTATGTGACAACTACGGAGGCAACAACCTAGTGTCTGCTGCGTCCATGTTACTCACTGATCTTTTATTACGTCGTGTCAGATACATGAACAACAGGCAGGATTCCGATCCCGTCGAGGTGTTGACCACACTTTTACCTTACGACGGATCTTGGAACATCGACACACTTATAGGCAGCCGAGGGTCGTGTTCTCTTTAGGCCTGAAGGCTGTGTTTCAACACAGTTGCTCGTGGTGCTCTCCGGAGCTGCCTCCTTCGCAAGGGAGTACAACAGAAATACGTGCATCTATTAACATCACTGTATGCTCACTCTGCAAGCAAGGTGAGAGTTTATGGACAACTGTCTCGGGCGATCATCAATTCTAGTGGTGTTCATCAGAGGTGTTCGATTTCCCCCTTCTTGTTCAATCTTGTCACTGACGACATTCTGGAGGGGGCGCTTCGAGATTGCAATGGGCTTGGGGTTGAGCTTCTTCCTGGTGCTAGATTGACCGATCTGGAGTA
>LUCH01001645.1:5073-17225 GCA_013368495.1 Paragonimus heterotremus
CAACCAAATCCCCGACTACTCATCAGTAGACCGATTAGTTGTCGACATTTTCACGGCGGCCCGTATTCACAGGGGTGGGGAGAGTGCGAGGGACAGACAACAATGGGCGTACGGGCAGGTGAGTGAGATTCAGTGACTGAGGGAGGCGGGTGGAGAAATCATCACTTTAAGACGCGGGTTGTGAGAATAACAAGCGTCCAGTTAGATGGGGTCACGGGAGATGTGCGACAAAGTCAGTCGAATTTTGACCTCCAAAGGTTTTCTATACCTTGTTGTTATCCTGACTAGCATAGACTAGTCCCGATTTAACCGCCACAATATCAGCCCCTGTTTTTAGTTTGCTCCATACTTCTCTAGTGCATGCACGTTTATTCAGTAATATATTTTTAAAATTCAGTGTTTTATAAAAGGACCTACTTTTACCGATACCACTGGTAATATATTACCGATCATTTATTGGAGAGTAATTTGTCCGAATTTGTTCCTATTGGCGTTTGTCGTCCAGCTATTGGTGAGTGAGTTTTATATTAATATTTACACAATATTGGACCTCCAGTTCGTGGTTTTGTTTCCAGGGCTACTGATAAATTCTGCTATTTGCTGACATGCGCCTTGTTCACAAGGTCTTTTCTTCTTCCTGTCGTCGGAAAAAGCAGTCCTCCCATGTCGTGATTGCAGCGCAGACCGAACGTTGCAATCGCTTTTCGAACGGGTTTGCATAGCTGAACCAGCTATTTTGCCGTTGAGTTAAAAGAAGATCACGTAGTGTCAATAATCGGACTGACTGGTAATCCAAATCTACTGATTTTTTGTAGTCTGTATATGCGAGGTATAGTACAGCCCTGCGATCGAAGTTTCCTTAAGTTCTTGAGGCTTCCGTACCTTCATTCTTCAATGACTTGAGGCCTTTATCGTTCTGATATTTTATTACTGCCTGTTTCGCTTCTTTCGGTGGTAACTTTATCAAACCCACTCTGGGTATAATGTGAGTGTAATGTTTGGCTTGTCATTATAGTTTTTTTATTCATTGTGTTAATTCTAACACTTTTATCTGATCTGCAGTAGATAATATCTTGAGTAGGTTGAAGCTTGTTCAATGAGTTTGTGTTGCTTGACCAAAGGTCTTCTCTGCCAAATCGTGCACGACTACGGTATAACTGGCAGAAGTTAAATACTGCTGTTTTAAACAGCTTAATGCTCCTTATTTGACCAAATAGATTATCAAAATCCACCTCAAGTTCCATTCGTTCTGTCTTAAGCTGTGGGCAGCAAAACTTTGACGTGACTTACTACACTATTTTTAATGTGATTCATTTGCAGCTTAGAACATTTGGGCGGGTACCTTTCTGGTCGGCTATGAAATTGTGATTGTGGTCTGATAGAAGACAGACTACGCGATAATAAATCCCCTTTCTCTTGAGTTCGTCTGGCAATTACTTCTATAAGAAAATCGATCACTTCCCTTTTACTGCATGGTTCCTTGGTAGGCAATTCTGTAGATGACTAACAGTTCCTGTTTCCAGAATCATTATGTGATTTTTTCTTCAAATCGTGTAGGTCTCCCAACAGGTTAGTTTAACCATCAACTGCCTGGTGATGTTGTCTGGTGTGTGCATTTCTACAGATACCCCTCCTTGAGAAGCTGACCTGAATAGGTGTGTGAAAAGTCGTTTGCTTTCTAGCAAAGACCCGAGCCACTCATCTTCGTTCTGCAAATGAAATCCCTATTCCACCTGACAACCACTTTCTAGTCCGACCAAACACGCCTCTCAAATGAAGTTTTATGTCTTACTGCAAGTGCTGGTCTTACTGCAAGTACTGGTTGTTTTATCACTCCGTGATCAACTTTTTTAAACTAATGGCTATCGTCCCCTATTTCATGGTCATTATTTAAGGTACTTCTGATCATTTGTTGCTAGGACATGAGATTGAGGAAGCTCACAAAGAAAGTGGGTACAGCCGCTAAACGTTAACTATGGCTTACAGGCTGTTCGACCAAGCCCGCATGCCGAACACAACGTGTGAATACGTACATACAGAACAGAGATACACACAGGCCAATATGCTCTCAAGCATCACTATTCTTCCAATCCCTGTGCAATGCAGCAGCAATTGGCCAGACGATAGAGCAGCTCAAACGACGAGACTATGTGTACAAGAGTGCAGACTAAGTCCTAGATCGGTGGCGATTCCTCCATCTCCTCCAACCACTAGCTCAACATGGTGAGTGAATGGCTCAGGATGAATGACCACTGGCTACAAAACATCAACCATTTACTATGGAAAGAACAGAAAAGGTTTAATTACAGGAGGAAACAAATAATTTCTACAAAATCAGTTAACAACGTTGCAGAACAATCACTATGACAAATTTTGCCGCTGCCTTGCATAGCAAATAAAATATCTGACCTCCTTCGCACGGCTTTTTTCAACGAATGCAATCTTGAGAAATCTGGTTTAAATGACTTTAATTAGGGTATGAGTGCAGAGATGTTTTGTGTTTTAGATGAAAATTAAACACCAAAGTATTTTAAGGTGACTTTTCTCTAATCTACCTCTGATCTACTGCTGTTTTCCATAGGGCAAGGAGCACGCCGCCATGGAGGTGTTGGTGGATTGCAGCTGCATTAAACCCATCCGGTTGAGTCTGTTACCGAACTCTAAGGTCAATGAGTTTCAAACCATTCCGAAGCGTGTTTGTTCCATCCCCCTGCTGCACTACATACCTACAAAACAACCTGCGCATGACTTGAAAATCCAATCTCAAGAAGCGTATTCCAAGAGGCTGGTCGCAGAGAAAAATCTTTTGAATAACCTAACGCTGACTACTTACAGTTTTTGCCTGCAGAACCTGGTTAAATGGATGAGGCAAATTAAACTGTTCGATCATAAAGTACGAAATACTTGCCATGTGGCGGCGTTTTAATCTTTCTGAGTCATTTAAACAAGTACTGAACGGTGGTATTTTCCTGAACATTTTCGTTAGCTATTTATATTTGTGGTTGGATTCCTTACGATGTACCCCTTAGAAATACCTTGCAACATGTCGTTAAGAGAAAATGCATGTGTTAGGCTTTCGCCCGTAGCCAAGGTGAACTTTGTTTGGTGCTGTCGTATGTGCGTGCCTCACCCTCGTGCCAAGACTCAAGCTGCGTTCTGATTGGTCACGCTTTCAACGGCCAATGTCTCATTCGTCCACTCACTTAAGGATGACGCTACCGCTCCTAAAAGGGCAATATAATGTGTACTTCTGCTGAGTCACGTGTCATCTCTACCGCTGTTATGGTTTGTAAGGCTTAATATTGATTTCAACCGGATAAGATTACAACAGGTGCAGTACGATGTCTATGGGACTTCGAGTAGGGCAACCTCTTATTTAAAACATTGTCTATTCAAAGCAGTATGCACCTGGAGAGGAGCGTTTTCAGCTTCTTACACACTCCTATCATCAACAAATATATGAAAACCAACTAATTGTACTCGAGCTCCAGAATGATAGTATTAATAAGGATTAGCCTCGTGAAAAATTTAGCACTGTCGCAGGCGGTAGCAACTGAGTAAAAACTATCGATTCGCGGATTCGTGCAATAGTCAAACTAAGTAAGGTTGGAGCATAAGTGTTATGTTCCATTGACAAAATTGCCACCTAGTAGGCCAATTAAATTAGGGTGGATATTACAACATCGCATCAGCTAACGCGATGTAGTAGGAGTAGTTTGAAAAGACAATTTTCAAAACCTGAAGGTATATATAATTTACTGGCGTAACTAATGCGTAAATCAAGCAGTTAGGGATTGAAATAGTGTATGTGTGCAATGCTTATGAACCATTAGGGTTGGTCCACATGGTTCAACAACCTTGCCAATCTTTAGAAATAAAAGCTCAAATGAATACGTTTTCCGCCTTGTTTTCGTTAATGAATAGATTGACTTTAAAGTCCCTTCCGTATTTGAGTTTCTCAATCACAATTCACGTTGAACTCACTCAGGAAAACACCGAAATTTGCAAATGTGAGTTTATCTTGGTTGCTGTTGTCCACCTAAACGACAGCATACTCTAACGTACTCCAACAGAATATTGCGCGAGTCAGGTGGGCTCATGAGAGCATGGAGCAATGACGGATTGGAGAATTGTGTTCTGATTGGTTGTGGCATGCAGGTGTCTGTTCAAGCAAATAATCACGTGTCTTATTACTCCAGTGAGGTTCAACACTCTATACTTTATTCCTCAGAACATTTACTTTCAAGATGTCGGCATATTGATAAAAATAAGTGTTTATTGGTCAACGTTACTGGTGAAAATAAATACAACTGCAATACACTTTTTATGTTCTAGTCTAGCACACTTTTTATTTTCCATGCTACTTAAATTGTGTGATTTTTAGATAACAACTGATAGTCGGACTACTAACAAGTCAGTGGTTTGCTTTCTGTCTTCTCAACGGGGCAGGGAAGTCAGTGGGGCTGTCATTTTTGAGGTCACTGAAAATGTACAAAATCTTATCGCCGCACAGTTCCGCTCGCTTTGCTCCACAAATACTGCAAGGAACTGGCAA
This sequence comes from Paragonimus heterotremus, assembly GCA_013368495.1. NCBI lineage: Eukaryota > Metazoa > Platyhelminthes > Trematoda > Plagiorchiida > Troglotrematidae > Paragonimus > Paragonimus heterotremus. The sequence goes on from LUCH01001645.1 coordinate 9,629, forward strand.
AGTGAGTTTTCTAGCAGTATTTACGAGGTATGGTTTTCGTATTTTGATGAACCTATGGTATCTACCTTAATTCTGATGCACTGTTCCAGCTGAAACTACTCTGACGGACGACTGGAAGAATTGGTCTTATATCTTTAAAGGACTGAGGATTGTTCGCTTGTTGCACCGGATTCGAAATCGACTATTAACGAATCGCGCGCGCCTCTTCAGTTCACTGGTGGAAACACTAGGGTAAGGAACGTTTTTGGATAGACCGTCTAAACTTTCAGAATTCGTTATAGTGCTCGTTTAAATCTGCACAATGTATAACATCTTTTCGTCCTAATTCATTTCACAAGCCAGGTAGTTTGTGGGGAGTTAAATGTCCGGTCGAATTCGATTCCATTGGATATTGCCAATTTATGAAAGAAAAGAATTCGTTCGTATTAAGTGGAGACTATCAAACTGATACTCACAGTTGGCTAGAACTGAACACATCACGATGTTCGATGTCTGCTTTGTCGTTGGTTCCTTATTCTGGGTCTTCGCTGTCATCCAACTACGACTGAAGTAGATAGTACAAAGAATAACCTCGATTCGTTGTAATAGCACGAATTTATTTTATGCGTTTCAAACACCAATTTTTGTCATCTCTACCTGACATTACTTTATGCTGACATTACATATCCGCGGCCTGGTTCGGCACACCAAACTCCAGTTGGAAACTGTTCGGACAAATCAACGTGAATATCTCATACTCAGAAAATTAAAACTTTTTCTCGTAATAACTTTGAACCGAGAAGTCAGAAACAGTTTCGCACAATGTATCCCTCGGGCACATTTAGCTGCATCTCATCAGGTAAATACTGCAGTCTGCGGGTTTATATAGCAAAGTTCAGTGGGCACTGTGAAGTCTAACGATAAAGTCAAAAACAACACAAACACACACGCGCACACATCAGTTGCTAGGGCAATCTGATACTGATGGACAAGTCTTTCTGTACGCAAATGGGTGGCTTCCATCTGTTAATTGTTACCGCCTCCGCGAACCGAAGAAGCCTTCGATTTTTTCTTCTGAAACTTATCCGAAAGGCCTTCTCCAGGTTCAATTGAGATTTACATGACAACAAGAGTCGACAATGACGCCGGTCCTAGAGACATTCCAACCTGAATCTGACAATGTCGTATCCATGGCCGTTTTGCAGACCCAAACTGGAATTAACACGGAGAAAACACGCGTACAGCCACAGCCGTGAAGTATACGTCAGTCTGCCAGGTGGTCTTTTGACCAGTTCATGTTTCAAGTTGAGATTTGACAATTTTATCCATATGCTTATTGTCCAGGCCCTACGTCCAGGCCTCAAAATCTGGAGTTCAGATCAAAGCGCTTACCTAGCGGGCAGGCCGACCGGCCGAGTAGGGTGAGTGAACGGACACAGCACACCACCGAAACCACAGCCAGATTTGCTGGCTGTGGATGGGGTGGGGGTGTACACGCATTTCCAGCAGAGGCGCTAGACCCCATCGACCGACCCAACGCATTGGCCACCACGATCCACGATCGATAACACCTGGCTGCTCGTACCCAATTCAGCGCTTAATAGGCAATGCTGAACTGAGAGCCAGCACGCGTTTGTGAGCGTAATCGTTAATTTGTATAAGCCAGTATTGTGTTCTCAATGCCGATGCTATTGACTCTATTGCATTTCAGTGACAAACCGTCAAGCGTTAACATGCTTACTGAACCCCTACTGGAACTGGAGCAGGAATGTTGCACGCATTATGTGCGATTGTGTACGGAGGCAGCATTTGATCATTATCGATTACTGAATACATCCGAAGACCGATTATCGGATATTCTGGAATAGCTGCCAGTATTTCAAGTTCCTAGCGCCAATTTTTGAAATATAACCTTTGGTTACATAACAAGCTCGGTAGATAATGAGCATTCCTATTTTTCGACTTACTTCTCATCATTCGCAAAACGAAAGAAATGTATTTCGCTATGATTTTGTTTGTTATATAGAATCAACTTTAATTCAGAAATATTTTTGAGCATACATGTTTTGGTTTAAAAAAAGGCTTGCTTATTGGTAGAATTTCACATTCCGGCAGTGTTAGAAGACAGATTAGTTCGTTTCATTGTGATGTCACTGGTGAATTGTACATGATAATAGGCTCAGTTCACACCAGCAAGACAACTATGAACTAGAGACTGACTGCGATGATCCCCTTAACTCTACTCTAAAAAAACGATGTACTAAAGCAGAATTGCTGCCATAAAAAAGACGCAGAGGAAAATATTTTCTTTGGAGGCGTCATCCATCGTTATTGATTCTACGGGACAATGAAACCAGTGGAAGCTTATGCCTTTCGCGAACACTCACTCAGCACAGCGAAGGGCGTATCTGCCAGTATCACTGAGCAAAAATAACCAGAATGATCAACGTACATACGGTGTGGGAACTGTGACCGACTAGACTACTCGATTTCTTGTTATTAGAGACCGCAAAATCACTTTCCGTTCAATCTCCATCATCATGTCACAACTTCGTGCTTGTATATTCTACAATTGGCTTCCACGTACACAGAACATATGCATTGGCCGTGGAGCAGTGATTATTTTGTAGGGTACATGGAAAACACCCCCATGATGCTATAATAGTGGAGTAGGTGAGGTAGTCACAGACGCTACTGTTGTTCATTTGACCGACTTTAGTCATTTCATTGGTAACGAATGAATCTCTTGTAATTGTCTATGGGGTGTCTGAAATTCGATCAGAGATAATGAAATTCCGTAAGTTGATTGATCTCGCAACCCAGGTCCACATCCACTCGAACTGGCAATTTGGAATAGTGATTGCATAACTGTTAACAAACATACAATTAACAGTTTTTCTGTTGACTGATTTTCTCACTTATCCTGGTAAACACTATCATATATATTGTGGTATAGTAAGCTTAATCATCAAACACAGAAAATCATCTTTGTCTGCTACATTCCTTACTTATTGCAGAATCATCACTAGTGAGTAATGACGAGTTTTTAAAGTAAAAATTCCTGGTTTGAGAGGTGTATAACATGGTGTAGGCCTACCTATCGCGTATGTCCGCAGAGTTATGGCTTTGAATGTCAGAATCACTCACTGGGCTAGTAATGGGAACGTTTTGTCACAGCCTCTCTTTCTTACGATGTGTGTACGGTCAACTTTTCGCTGAATCATTTGATACGAGGATTTAAGTTACCGCCAACTTCGACAATAACAGTTGCAATGATGAAAAACTACAAAAAATCACACTTGAAGAGAAAAAATATTGAGAGTGTTTCAAACGAAAGTCGGTAGCCCAGGTTGTTTCAAAACGACACGTGGCCCCTCTCCACCGTATTTATAAGTGATCAAATTATTTGTACGCCATCTTGCGGTCCCAGTAAAGATCCTCCATGCAGCTAGAATTCTGTTAGCATGAAGAGTACATTATCATTCAGCATATATTGTGCAGTTTGTTCGAGTTATTGCCCATGAATTCGGTCACACAATTCGCGTCACATGACGTAGACAATGGAGTTTGAAGAAGTTACATAGGACCTACCATCTCCAAGATCTATCTGGAATGGACCGCGGACGAACATAGGCAACCGGACCATAAAAAATGGTCCAGCATCATTCTTAAACGAAATATTAAAGGCTTTATAGAATACAGGGTGTTTTCGTTATTCACTGGAACCTTATGATAACAAACCAACCAGATGACGGAAGCTGCCAACAGCTTTCGATGAACTTATGATAACCAGCGCAGAATCGCAATCAAGTCATTGCTCTAGTATCCCATCGGCATAACAACCTGGTTTATATTTGTAAAGTTAAATACTTGCTCAAAGTTGTTGGATGAAGGACTAGGCTACAAGTTATCACGAATATATTTCAATTCTCAAGAGGAAGTAACTCACCAAAAGTTTATAAACCCAGCTTCTGCTACCTGATAATAATGGCGATTGTTGATAAGTCCACAACATTGTGTGTATAGTAGTCCACCTTCCTGGAATCTACATTTTACTACAAACTAGTTATACTTATATATGTTCAGACAGTAGAAAAGTTTATTCTGGAATAAATCGCACGCAGAACCTCCCCTGCGTCAAAGGTTTTGAAGGAAGCTGATTAGTTCAGCCATTAGACTGTGACTACTACTGGGCGTACTACATAACGAATTTGTAATGATTCACAATTAAAAAATGACTTTACGACACCAATTCTGGCGATGAACTACCCAGTTATTTTGCTCGTTATGACAGAATTAAGTCAGCCTTCCGGGATTCGTTCCGAAAACCGTCGGTTTTTCTGATGAAAACCCTTGTGTAACTGCGATCGGGTGGTCGAAAAGTTGGGCACACTGACATACCGCCCGTTAAAAAAATGAACCTTAGCCGAAACGTAACAGGCAGCTGCTACCAGTGTCAACAGTATTTAGATAACAAAGTTGTGTTCCCAAACATATTTTCTGTAGATTGTCGTTTAACACAGAATCGCTCATCCTCGCCTCTGGCCACTACGGTCCAGTGTGGGATAAAACAGTAATTCTTCTTGCGAGACAAGCATGATGCTCTAAGTAAGTCATGAACAGTTGTGATTAAGTGGAAGTGATGAATTAGACAGCCAGTCATAGTCTGGTTGACGTTCATAAAGACAAATATAATATCTTGAGACATGCTTGTATATTTGGTAGCGCAAGTGTGAGGTCACGGAAGGAAATAACTGTCGTTTTCCAAATATCTATTATATGAAGGTACTGTGGGAGAATACCGAACACTTAATGGCACCGATCAGTAACATTAATGAAACCGATCAAGGTCTGAAACTAAACGCTTGCGACAACTTGTTTACGAATGGAGATGAAACCAAGGGCATGTGTATTGGGGGATTACGATTTTTAGATGTGGATCGTCTGACGTAGGCAGCAATCTAGTACACTGTTTATGTGACTTCCTGACAATTCTTTCCATAAGTAATTTGTTGGGTTTAACTGTACCCCACACATGTCCCGATGGACAACCATTAGAATGTTTCGGGTTGAACTTTGTAACATCTTTTGAGTCACTCTCGCTGATTAATATAATAAGCAATAATACCTTAATCATCTTATGTCTTTTCGGCCGCGCGGATCACTGTTTTCTTTTTTGAAGAATTAGCCGGTCGGATGAATACACGCCACAGCCATGTACCAATGGAATACGTTTTTCTGATCGTAGGGATGAATAACGCACAACTTGGAGAGCTGTATCGCTTATCGTCTGTAGAAGCAATCTCTATCAGTATTATGTCGACTTCCGATGCATTTAGAATTTTCCTTTCTCAACCTGCGCGGGACTGCGCTTTATAACTAGTACGGTCGACATGGAACCATTTATATGCGGTTTTGCTACTTATTGCATTTAGGCGAGCTACCGTGCGTCAGTCATCGCCTTTATCATAAGCTTCAATAATGTGTCTGCGCATATCGCGACCGATAGGGTTATACTTTCGTCTATCATCCACGACTAATTTGAGAGTATCAAAACATGCTTACGTCATCGAGGTTGTAGACTAGAGGGCAAGTGACAGCATTTGTTGGTTCGTATTTTCTAGAACGCGACTGCATCACATGATGGCTTTGATAACTCAAGTGTTTTGTCAAATATCGTCCTATCGCAGCAGCCACTGTCTGCAGTCAGAACAAAAAAAGTCCACAACAAATAACTTCGCCAGACCAGTCATAATCCACTTTTCCAACCTGAAAATAAATTGAAGAAATATTACTGCTTCGAAACGAAAGACTTTTACACTATGAAGCCTATGCCAAGGACAGAAATAAGTAAAAAAGGGAGGATTTGGGAAGATTAGGGAAGCTCAAGAAGATCTCCTTTTGTTCAAACATGATGGTCCTGGACCACCGCATCGCGTCTCAGTGGTCAGCTGATTTCTCAAATACGACCAACAACGATCTAACTAAAGCTGTCCATTCCAGCTTTACAGATTCTTCTAATGCTGCCCTACGCAGTGTCTTCATCCTGCCCACGTCAGCATCGGCAGGACTGTTAGCTTCCTTCCACCCAATCGATCAATATTCGTCTACGTCCTAAAAGTTTTCCAAGACTGATCGAATGTTTCTGGTGTTTCCGGCACTTAAGCAGGTCACTGTGTTGTAAAATGACGGTCTAGGGCTGTTACCACATAAATAAATTGATACGCCAGACCAGAACAATAAGAAATAAGTTTGGTAACGAAGTGAAATAGACTGGCGTAGACAAGTAAGTGAATACAGCAAGTAAAAGGTTACAAAGCAAAGAGTATCACGCAATGATTTAATTCAGTGTGTTTCTGTATTGAATTCCTCACAGCATCAATTGTCATAACTACAAAAATTGTAGGTTCCGATAATTGTTGTCAGTCATCAACCGCCAGGTATGTTTAAATACATTATCACAACTGTGCACCCGCTCCGCTAACGAATCCAGCTAACGCATAGTGTCCGTATCCTTGTAAGAATCGTTCCACGCAAAGCAGGTTGTGGTGAAAATCTACTCGATTCACCGTTTATCAGAATCCCGACACAACAGGGGATCTAACAAAGGACCAATCCGAACCTCGCGTTAAAGATACCACACAAGGACTGAACGAACAGCTTCAATGTTACGCTTTCCGTTGTTCACTAATTTCTTCGTTCTATAGTGAACCAATTAACTTACAGTTTGTGGCTTTGTATATGCCAATACGATCAGCGAATGACAGACTGTGATTTCTCTAATATTGTTGTGCATCCATAAACTCGGCTTTTTTGCCTCGTGAAAATAAATTGCTTACTGCAGCCAGTACAAGGTCATTTCCTTATTACTTGCGTGGGAGGTTTCAACTGGGCTGCGATTTCTAGGGCTACTCGACGTCCCTTATTTCAACTATTACACGTGCATTCAGTTCTCGCTGCCGCTTCCCGTTTTCAGTCTTGCTGACAGTTGCCAATAATTTCACCACATGCGACGAACCTGTTTATTTGAACCATACTACTCATCAACACCTCTGTATACACTTGTGTGTACACTCACGGTCTACACGTCGCTATACACTATTCATGTTCTAGGACCAACACTGAAGAAACAGTCTAAAAGTGGTCCCTTCTAAGTGGTGGGTAGTGACGGTACGGTACACAAGACGTCGAACTGAAAGCAAACTAGTATTTTGCGCAGTCTGTAATGACCATTTGTACAGTTCACCTCTAATTCAATGTTTCAAAAAGGTTTACACAGTTGTTGATAGCAGCTTCTCCACATGCTGCTCTGTTCCCATGTGCAGGCGCGCGTTAACCACGTAATTTATACATTTCCCACCTTGAGATGTTCCCATATTACATTCGTTCATGTGGATTGAAATAAAACGTGCTTCAGGCGGGTTTTCTGCGTGTCGCAGGCGAACCATGTGGCAAAACAACACGTTCAACATATGCGGGCCTGGAATCAAAATCCGTTGTCCAAACCAAACAGCTTACCCAATGGACAAGCTTACCGACCGAGTCGGGTGAAGGAACGGACACAACGCACCCCCGAAACCATAGTCAGACTAGCTGGCTGTGGGTAGGGTGGGCGTGC
>LUCH01001645.1:17818-50780 GCA_013368495.1 Paragonimus heterotremus
GCACGCCCACCCTACCCACAGCCAGCTAGTCTGACTATGGTTTCGGGGGTGCGTTGTGTCCGTTCCTTCACCCGACTCGGTCGGTAAGCTTGTCCATTGGGTAAGCTGTTTGGTTTGGACAACGGAGTTTGTTGCCACGCCCACATTTGCGGGATTAATGGAATGCGTGTTTTGTAGGCTAACAGGACCTAGTTCGCTTTTACGCAGTGAGAAATGTCATACCTGCCGCATGCAAGAGGCAACCGAAGCTAAGTGGACCGAATCCGGTTGCCAGGCTGATAGCAGTGCGTGCTAACATGGGCACGGTGATCACACGTTCAAACGTGTGGGTGGACCCACATGGCATAGAACGCCCGCACAGGCATTTCTGATGCAGCGGTCTTCTGTCGTTGGGTTCACGGGCGATCCATTCAGATTGGCAAATGCTTCGATCTCTGTCCTCGTCCCAAGGCCCGGATACGTTGGACAATAACCTATCTGGCCTGCTAGAACGGTAGCCCTCTGAACACCAGTTTGACGGATGTCATGATTGCTGAAGATAGGGCTGAGACACGCGGGATAATTCTGTTCATCTACGAGGTATGGACCCAGAAGCAATACCACATACAACATCCCGATTCAGTTAGGAAGCCCGTCATTTTCGACAAGCCTGTCGAAAATGACGGGCCTCCTAACCGAATCGAGTTGGCGAACAGCCTCCACACACCACTGTGACCACAGCCAGAGTAGCTGGCATGGGGATGTATGCGCATTTCAGATCAAGTCGCTCGGCCCCATCGACCCAGTCCCAATGATTTGGCTACCGCGGTACACAATCAGTAAAACCTAATTGTTGCCAGACTTCTCTGACAAGTTTGAGAGCTTGCAAGACAACGCTGGATTAGGTGACAACATGCACCGATGAGTGTTTATGGATAAAGTAGGAATACGGCGATCCGTCAACAGATTGTTCTATCGCGACAATTCTTCTGGAGACTGTGGACAGTAAAAAAATGCATTCATGAACGACACAGATTTACAGCTCACTAGAAGAATAATCGAAAACTAACAATTTTCCCATAAAATCTTAAGCATGTCATGTTTTAGATTTACCACGCCACCGTACACTCTGCAGTGACGTTTTGTAGGCAGGTTGCCAAAACGATAAGCGTCTCTTGTCACGTCTCAGTTTTGTGGTATTGCTGTTGAACCGCGCCGTTCCATTTTCATATCAGCATATCCCACTTGTCCATCTTATTCATATGTGGGTGCCGTGTGAAGCCAGAATGTATGGAGATCGACGTGCGCAGCTGGTTCAAAAATGTCCAGGTTGAGGTTCTTTGTTTTTTGAGAATTTTGATTGTCTCCAAAAGTGCCGTGCACCAGTTTGACTAAACCAAATATCATGTTAGGACCCGATCACACTAACAGACCGTGATTAGTGGGGTAATGCTTCGTTTTTGGAGAAACAGCTATCAGTGTTGCAACACTTTTTTGTAATCTACAAATGCGGTATGTAGCGTTTACTGAATACCATCAACTAGAACTAGCTACCTATACTCGATGTAGGCTTACCCGTACCGGTTACAGCATTCTACAAGACCATTTGTACGTTCCGTACATTAACTACTTGGTCTCCATTCTCAACGACTTCTGTTTAGATATTACGTCTGGTTATCGCGTATTTGCGATTAATGACAACTGGAAACTGGGCTGAAACACCCAAGCCTGGGCGAATAGTGTCTGGGCTAGGTGACAAACCGTTGCAGGTGCATTCAGGTTTCATATGGACTGGGTGTGAGTCAGGCAAGACAAACCGCTTCATATGAATGGCGTATGTCCCGTAACAGCACAGAACTAGTCCCAACTATAGACGTACTCCAGTGTTACGATCGATCGAGTTAATGGTGGCAGCCGCGGATTGTTAACTAAATATGAACACACGTCGACCGGAAGGTTATAATGAACTGGTCAAACAATCCACAGTAGAAGCCGACTGTTAGATGCACCTCGTCCATCCGTTTCGTTTCGCCAACATTTTTCGAATTATCTGTTCGGGAATTCCAGCTAGCCAACAGTTTTAATTAGTTTAAGTATTGTCCCACTGTCCCCTCTAATAGTCTGTTCTGTAGGCGTTTTTGTGAATCACACTGCACGTCATAAGAACGCATAACTCTTATATTTCTGTTGCACAAACCCATGAATCTAAGCCCATTGCACAGTCAACGTGAACCGATCGCCCACCTAATCAAGGATGAGTGTCACTTGATCAACAGTCCATTATTTCTCACCTGTCCGCATACGTTATCTTCATTAGTTCATTGCACTATCCACCAAATATGGACTAACTCGACAATCGTACACCAGGAGGGAAATCGACCCACTTCGGAGCAAATTCACATTATCTTGTTCAGTTATTTGTACTACTTGAACATCCGACGACTGGCAAGACTTCAGCTAAGAGAGTTCGGTGTGAAAGTTTGACTAACCGCCTTCCGGTGTTATAGTTTGTCAATATAAATTATTAAATGTGATAATGTTTCAGTCGGTATCTTAAAGTGAACCAGCTGAAGGAAGTGTGATAGAAATAAACTACTGGCTGTACACCATCTTTCCGTTGCGTTCCACTGAATTTTTCGCTGAAAAACCAGACTCACAACCAGTTTAGGCTTTTTCGCGTTGTTCTGCTCCGTGATGTTTTTTTGCGAGAAAACCTGCACGTCTAACAGATTCACAGTGTTGGTGTCAAAAATGACACTAAACATGTGCATTTAAGCCTATAACACAGCAAACCTAAGATGCTGCGACTATTGTGTCGTCGGTTATTTAAGGCCCAGATGCAGAACAAAGACCCTCTTAGTCGGGAGTTTTCATCGTGAAGTACTTGTAAATGAAATGACAGAACGTGTTTTTATCGTGTTGTGGAAATATACTGCTGTCACCTGTTAGGAGGCGCATCTCCTAACGAAGCAGCAAGGTGAATCACGTCATGTCGATTGATCGATCCGGTTTCGAGTTAATTGGTATGATTTTAACTCACTCACTCCATTAGGCTCGATTAGATTGCAGCTGCGCGATCGAACGCCTGTACGTTATGTGATTTTAACTCACTCAGTCCATTAAGCTCAATCAAACGCCAGTACATTATGTGAACTGTTCTCACGAGTGCACTTTTTAATGTCCCTCTGTAAAGTGATTCATTCTCCGTTGGACCTATAAATTTAGAGCCTCTGTGGCCCACATGACTCGTCTCATTCTTCCAATAAACGTTGTTTTGCCACACCTATTCCTCTTCTCGGTTCTGGGGGCAACGGTTGAGCTCGTATTAAGGGACGATCCAACAACACTTCTGGCCTCCTCAGCTTTCGCTTCCAGAAGCCTCAAACACTACTCGCGTTTAGAAAGCATGTCTGAAGGATAGTGCGCGAGTATGAAATCGTATCTTGGTCTCATCAGCTCGATGTTCAACCACACTCCACAATCCCTTAATAGGGTTCAGCATGGGAGAATAGGACAGGGCGCCAGACGTAAGAGCTTTTCATCTGTGCGCTGTGGATCTCCGAACAAGTTTTCAAGGATGGAATACGTCAACAAGACTTGTTCTGATATAGCGCCAGTGATGTAAACATTGATTCCTCGACTGCTAGCAGAAGTGGCGAGTGCTTTCTGTCCACGTAGTGCTCTCCCACGGGTGCGATTGTGGAAAGAAGTTGGTTAAACGGACAAAGTGATCACATGTTTTAACATGTCCCCACTTCATCAATCTAGATAACAATGCTTTCTGCTGTCGTATGTTAGTGTAAATGTTGAACAAACAGCGTTTTCCTCGACTTGTTCAACTCGATATTTATGGCCTCGGGGATTAGGTGTAAATTTTTGATCGTTATCAATCTCCCGTCCAAGTAGTTATCAGCGGTGCTACGCGAAACTCTTTTCTGCTATTCAGCTTTCATCAGCAATCGCGGGAGATCCGGATTGACAGAAGGGTCCTCATTCATCCGCCCTGTTGATTGATCAAACTATGCAACACACAGAAGTCTGTGTTTATGCCCACCGTGTTGCCCACACATTTCGTTGTTCCCCGTTGGCAATGTGTGGGTGAACTGTCAACGTAACGGCAACAGTCTTTTAGGCATCAAGCATGAACTGACACGTAACCTGTGAATAAGGTCTACGTGAGGTGCGACCAGAAATTCGTACGATTACAAATGTTTAACTGGGCATTATACATGAAATTTTGTCTGATGAAACAAGTAACAATTTAGTGATGTTTCGCGCACACTATTATTGTTGTGTGACAGGCAGTTTCATTGTGGGTAGTATACTACTCACAAGTAGTACAGTATCTACATGTGACACTCAGGAACAAAAGGGCAAGCTCCGAAAGCCAGGAAGAAGACAGACAAGAAGAGACTATTGGAATAGTGTGTGCGCGTTATGGATGGAGTTCCAACAAGGCGAATAACAGCGTACTATCACCCAATGTATGTGAATGCATGTCGGTCGTGCAAATGATTGTACGCGTTTGTGGTCCAATTTTTGACATGACCCGTACGGGAGTTTGTGCAACAAAGGAATTCCCAGGTCGAACGTCTTTTGCTGTCACAACATTATTACTCATTGTGTGTGCAGCAAAATGACAAAGGGACGTCTACTGAATTATGTCCGCAGTGGGGGCCAGAACCCATAAGCAATCTTACGTACTTGTGTAATGAAGATGAATGATCACACCATACTACCTGTCAGTAGACGATCAGAGGCTTGTATTTGGGTAGTGTCGTGGGAATATGCAAGAAGGAACACTGGAATCTACTCTGACATGAAATGGTGTTTTCTGTACATGAATTTGACAATGGCAACCGCGACAACCCTGAATAAGTGTTATTTACAAATGGATGTTTTTGGTTGAAGTGGTGTTGAAGCATCTACCCCCTGTGTTGATTTTCCGAATAAACAGTTCATGTGCCATCCGTGTCCTTAATTCACAACTGCTGGTGCCGTGACCAGGGTTAAAGATGAAGATTCCTTGGCCGCAGTCGTTCGACGAAGGGGACAACCGGAGATTCCCGGTCGATTCTGAGGACGTGGCTAAGGTGATCAGAGTCAAGACCGGCCAGGCGACATTATCGGCCCTACGGATGCTCTTCAAAGGCAAGGGGAAGGCGGCGCGAGAGGATGCTACATAATTTTAGTGGAACGCTGCGAAGGAGGCGGTGGTCAATGGGTTTCACATCCTCGTCAAATGCCAAGAGACAGTGCGGTAATTCAAGAGTGGCTAGCTTGGCTCCGGAGAGAACGCCCTCGTTAACGACATACCACTGCTTGCGACCTTGTCAAGAGCCTTGAAGGAGTTGGACCGAGATCCAGGACAAAGTGTGTTGAGTGATTATTTCTTGAAGGGAATGCCACCAGCAGTTCGGGAACAGTTCAGGTATGTTCTCGTCGCATGCCCGATGACCTTGGAAGAACTGGTTAACGGGGTTCGTCAGTTGTTGGCTGAAAACCCCTCGACAGTCGACGAGTTGAAGACAAGCAAACCAAATGAACCGGACGGCTTACGAGTCGCAATACAAAGGGTAACTCAGGAAGTGGTGGCGTTGAAGCTGAAGAAGACGGAGCAAACTTGTAGCTACTTGTGCTACAGATATGTTAGAGTTGGACGCTGACACAGATTTTATCCACTGGCTAGAAGAAAGTCGTATCTAAATAAACGTTTTGCAGATCGTTTTTTCGCTTAAGAAGAGAAAGCTGTTGATAGGTGCGATTGATAAGCAGACAGTTCAAGCTAGAGTGAAAATCAGTGGTAGCTGTGGTTGCTGATTGAGTGACACTGGGGTGACGATTTCATTGATAGGGACAAGGTCAGAGAAGTTTGTTCAGCAATGTGCGATGGTCATTCAAATTGTCGGTGGTTTTACTGTCAAAGTCGACAGATCGACGGAAGATGATGTCCGAATCGATGATCAAGTAGTCAAGCCGCTTTTCGTTATCTGTCCCAGCGCACATTACACTATACAGGGGGCGGATTTTCTTGGTTGTGCTGAAGCCGTGATTGATCTGAAACGCTAACAGTGCGTAACAAAGTTTGATATGGTTGCACTAACGAGAAAACCCCAACCCCAGCTTGGACAGTTTGAAGAGAACGCACTAGATTGGCTTCAGTCTGTGGCAACCGGTTACTCAATAAAGTTGTACGAACTGTTTACTACAGATTAATATCCGTAGGGCCGTTGCGACTGGAATGAACATGAGATCCCTCTCGAACCAAAGTGATAACGACCATTCGGTCCTGAATGAGTTTCATTGTATTTGAAACGCGAAATCCAACAGTACGTGAAAGACATGTTGAAAGAAGTCATTGAGGATACTGACAGTCCGTTAATTTCCCTCATCTTGTTGGTAAAAAAAACCCAGTGAGACATTCCGGTTTTATATCGACTTCGGACCTCTCAACGAAATCACAGTCAAAGTTGTGGCCGTCCCAGCGGTGTGGAAAATTTTCGATAAGCTAGTAAACGTCAGGATATTTAGTGTTCGACTTGCGGTCTGGATATTGACAGGTTCCAATCAAGCAATCGGACCGAGGTGAAACAGCGTTCACAGTGGGAAAAAATCAATACCGCTTCAAACGTATAACGTTCAGACTGTTAGGCGCCCCGTTCACTTTCAGACGGCTGATGCTGAAGTTGCTGGAAGGACTGAACAATACTGTGGTCTACGGAGACGATATCGTCATCTACAGCGCGAATGAGACGGAACATACCGCACACGTTTCAGCTGTATTGTAGAAGATTGAACAGACCGGTCTACGGATCAGTAGTCCAAAGTCTCAACTGGCGGAACAAACGGTAGTACTACTCGATCGCGGGTTCGACCAGGGTGAGGTCTAACTACTGACGATCGAGACCATTCCGGTGCCAACATTGACAAGAACGTTGTGACAATTTCTTTGGTCGCGTTGGTTTCTAAAACCGTTTTATGGGGAAAAAGCTAGCGATCCCAAGAGTCCATTATATGAAATATTGAAGAATTGCCAGTTTCACAGCGCAGATTTCGCCATGCACAGGTACGACTTGTCCATACACCAACTGATCACTACACAGCCACTCGAATGACACTGCCAACCTCACGGCGGTGACAGCCTTCAGAACGCGTCAGGAGTTTGGCCAGTCCTTGGCTATGGCCTGTAGGAACATCAACGTTAAATGCAGCTCTTGACTGATCGATAGTTTGGCCAACGAACGCGTTGGTCTACCTGCGTGACCTTTCCTCAAGTTTGACCGTAAATACATCTGCTGCTTGGATTCTAGCGTGATATTCAGTCGCTTCGTTGCGCATGACGACGATAAGAGTTCAAACCGTCTGACGTCTGCAGTTCGGACACCGCCACTGGCGGCCAGAGTGTAGTGCAAATGAGGCATTATCACATATCTGACCAACTTAATAAGTTCGCTGGATACTCGCAGACGCTCTACCCATTTGGGGTCATCATCGTCCGCTTATCAAAAATAGGCCATCTCATACCCCACCCCAAATCCCCAATTAACCCGTGCGTAATATGTAGGCAGCTACTTATCTTTTGGACCCTATCTTTCATACAATATCCACAAGATGAACCACTTCATACTTTTTGTTACCTCTAGATTTATATGTTACGTTGTTTTTCTCAAGTTTTGTTGGTATCCGTGTAACTGATTGTCAGAAGTCTGAGTGCACTCTAGAGTGCCTGACTGTTAATTATTTGTGGCGTACCTCTGGTGAATTCATTATCACAGTAGAGCAGTCGATTAGTCGATCACACCTTCAAGGTGTGCAGTCTGTGGCAAGGGTCTCCGCAAAAACGGTAGAATTCTAATTTGTCTTATGTGTAAGCTTCCAGCCAGTTCAACCTGTGGACTGGTTCCACATTTGCTCTATAAGACCTCAAAAGAGAACCCAGCTGAGAATATGAGATATGTGGACTCAACATGTACAGTTGCTGAGACCTCGGATGAAAGCCGAAGTGTGCTACAGAGCTTGTTACTCAGTAAACGCCACACTTGTTGTCTCACTGTAGATGCGCCGCACGTTCCATCTTGCCTTACTGGACCTGAGAAAATAACTCCTAGTAAGAAAAGAGCTGCGAGGCCAATCAAAACGAGTGAGCGATTATGGCTTAAGCAACCGATTGACCTGATTTGTGATGATAATACCAACCATAACCCTCATCTACGATGACACTACCTATCAAACCTGCTGACTCCGAGTCTGATTTTGCTGACTACGATAATAACTTACCTTCTGGTAACCATATTCACAGTCAAACTACTCAGAACTCAAGACACTCATGTAATTACGGTAGACCGACCTAGAAAAAGTTAACGGAAAGAAGCTTAGAAAAATCCCACCTGTTCACCTTGACAGACACTATAAAGTAAACAACGTCGACACCGACACCAGCATACCCATGATAATACCACTACACTCGTCCGTAGTTGTGTCGGTCTATAATTGTTTTTAGTCTACTTAAGAGTAGTTCAGTAATGCTGGCAGACTGGATAGGGGACGGCATGAAGGAATTTTTAAGATTTTCTAGAGTTGGGTTTTTCTGGTATTTATTCAGATCAACTCCAAAGACTGTAACAGGGCTCTGACCTTGAGCACGTCCTCATGATGTGTCCGCTGCTGTTCCTACTATAGCCGACCTCGAGAAGGTTGTTGCGCTACAAGTCAGCCACAACAAGAGTGAGAACTTAATTAGGATACAAATACACGCATCTGTCGTCCCTGTCTGAGGCCAAAGCGGTTGACAAACGTAGACGCGGGAACATTATTACATACGGTATGTATGCAGTCGAAAGCACTGATGTCGTGATTCGATTAGTGCACTATTTAAACCAGTGGAGGCTCCCAGTATTACTCATTAATCTGTCTGATCTAACAATCACCGACGTAGATTGTCTGCCCCGGCCGGCGTACTAGCCTCGACTTCTGAGAATAACCTTCTTAACTGAAGTAATGACGAAACAGGTGCATGCAACTGGGCCAGCATCCCATTCACAGCGGCCTATTGGGATCAGGTACTACTCCGACAGATCAAGATGTCAGAGTGAAGACAATCATATACTACCACAAAACCCAGTGTTCCTAAAATTGTCCGGGATGACGTTCATGCAAATACCAAATTCAATCCGAGAGTTTATAAAACTCCGACTCCCCGCCACTCTAGTTGTGTACGGCGGCCTCAAAGTACAATACAACACATCGACTCAGCCCCTCAGGTTCGATCAGCCTTTCCAGGTAGATTAAGATGTTTTTACTGGATCGTCGCCTTGGTTTGGCGCTCAATCGCTTGACCTAAAACAGAGAAATGAGAAGAGACGCGGCAGCATCGTTCATTGGAAGAGTGAGTCAAAATTAGGCCACAAAGGCGCTAAATTTTGTAGGACGGAACGATTATCATAAATGGCAGTCAAACACAGAACGAATCAAATGAGACAGTCATATATGACAGTCAGAGCGTTAGAACAAATCACGTTACAGGGGGCATCAGGAAGCGAAGCGAGGAAACACAGTCCAGATGGTACACCTGCCTTCGACCGCACGGCTGCAATCTGATTGGCTGAATGGAATCATACCACCACCCACTAACATACCGTCCGAGCTGGGCCGGCCGATTGATGTGGCATGATGCTTACTGGCTGTCTCTTTAGGAGAGTTGTCCTGGCTGTTTCGGTAAACGATGCGAGTCCTAACAATGTTGATGTGGAAATCTCAAGAAATAGGGATCAAAGGTTAAGTGGCGAAAGTTGATGGTCACAGTGACTTAGATGCTGAAAATTAGGAGAGCAAGGCTGAACTCATAGACTAATGTTTGGTTTGGACATGCGTAAATGTGAAAAAGGGTTTTAAAAAATGTACAGCTTTACAATAGTGGCTCCCATTTTCTTTCGCTGTGTTTTTCTTTTAAAATATATATATATATATATATATAAGTAATATGAAGCCTACTTGCAGATAAACATGAATAGCAGTATTACTGGAAAATAGAACTTGGTTTTTTAACGTGAGGAGCCTTCCCATTTCAAAATGGACAGTTATGCATCGGCCATCCGGGTATCGATAACTCCTTCTCAAACTCAGCCTTGACGCGTAATCTCAAAAATTGCAATATCACCGTCGGGTCTATGGAAATCCACTTCAACAACATATCAATCTCAGATTCTGTCAGAATCTTGCTTCTATGTCCTTTGCGAGGCTGCGCTTCATAACTGATGCAATCCACATGAAGCCACTTGTAAGCGGTATTGCACTTGACTCCTTTCAGAACGGTAACCATACGCCAGTCATCACCCCTTTCGAATGCTTCGATAATGCGTCTGCGTGTTTCGGGACTGATGCGAGTGTAATTGCGTCCGTCAGTCATGCACACAAGAGAATTAATGAAAACGTTCTCACAAACGGACTCATTCTCATATTACAACTTGAAGTCTACCACGACTCTAAACCTGACTCCTATTGGACGCGAGATCCACAGACACTCCTAACCACTCGCACCCCTTCACCTGTCAAAGGAACCAATACGGTCCGCAGTTTGATGAATTAGTGGGGACAGGGTCAGATGATCTGTGCTCCACTTTGATCGTTAACCCTGTTCTCATTAAGCAAAGCCGCTGACGCCCCTTGAATAACCTGTACCACTTCCTCTATCAAAGTAACCAATCCGAAGTGCTCCAATCAAGATTGGTTGTCCCTTCCGGTTAGTTGAACCAATCACGTTCTTGCCATCACGTCCAAGGTTCTAACGTGGAAATTCTAATGCACCAAAGTGATTTGTTTTTGCATGAAATAGAAAACTTTGTGCTTAAAATGGAAACAGATATGTAAAAAGGTATAGTATCACAGCTACTTACGACGATAACAGTGATGTGTACTGAAGTCACGGTCATTCGTTCGTTTCCGAGCGTGGTGAGGAATTGTCATTACAAAATTGGTTGTCTTTGTTCAGTGTGGCCTCGCGGACGATCCTACGTTCCGGGCGGGTGTTAAAAAACAGTACATTAAAAATTTTGTCCGTCACACGTCGAACGCGATTCACAAAGGATGGCAGGTTTGGAGGTAACTAAGAATTCCGGGCAATACATATATCTGTCAGGATCGTTACTCATAATATGAAGTTGCACACGGTGGGTGGAGGTTACCTCTAGGTCCAAACATAGGATTGCGCTAATGACAGTCAGTGGCGAAACATAAGCCGCTTATGTTGCAAATACAATGTATATTGAGATGTAAAATATGTGTTTAAATGGAAGCTGCCCTCGATCTGTAGGTGTATCTGATGCCCGTAACGTCTTTATGTCGAATGTTTCACTGAAGTATACTGTTCCCAACCGTCCATTCAGAACAGTTAACAATTTTCCTGTTCAACAGGAAAAGAAATGCGCTTAATCTCAAACAACAATAGTAACAAGGTAACTGTGTTTTTTAAATCTTAAAAAGTTTTACCATCAGAAAACGAGCTGTTTACGAGTAACAGTTTGGTCACTTTTGTTAATACCTTAAGCAGATCATTTCAGACAATGGCAAAGTTACTAATCAACAAGCGTTGATCTCCGCTAATCAACAAATCAGATTGCCAAATCAGTTATAAGTGAAGTGACATATCCGTTTCACACTTCCGGTCAAACAGGCTTGAACAACGTTCAGACTGTAGTTAACAGATCGATTAGTCGCGTTGTTGATATTTATATGTGTTGCGAGTGGTATGTATAGTTCAATTTGTGTCTTGGCCGCATCCTGCTGTCGTGTGATCAGAGAACATTCGTTGGTATATTCTGGTGAGTGTGCCTATCTGGTCGAGTGTTTCGGGTGAGCAACAATAAATAGTCTGTGGTTAATTTTAACCTGCTTCCTAATTTGCTAAGAAATTTTCAAACGAAAGTGTCAACATCACGACACGCGGGATATGAACATAGACAGTCCATCATTCTGCAGTAGTGAGTGCTCAAAGCAAGTGTTTTTGTAGTCTGCACACAGTCTTCTACGTTTAATCGACATTTACTGGTTGATACTACCCTTGATGGACAGTAAAGAATTGTGAAAAATATCCGGACGAAAAATTTACATTAGTGTAATGGATCTAAACAATATATACGTTGACTTATACCACTTAGAAATGAAAATGTATAAGAAGGATGAAAACCGAATAAGGTGGCACACAGTACTTCAGAAGGGTGTGCAAATGTAGAGCTCTGCCATGCACAGTCAAACTAATTTTTCTGATTCAGTCTAGTTTGTCTCTTCGACGAATTCCAAAGTGTGCAACAGACATTATCACCGAAGCCGGTAACTTTGGAAATAGAATGAAATTAATAACTATTCTCATTAAGCTACAATCCTCAAAACTGTACCATTCATCTTCGTACTCCTCTGTTGTCAGTTCAGTTAGTCCGTAGTAAGTTGGAGATTAAAAATTGACCAGGTTAGTTTCTAAACACTGATATTATTTGGCCAAAAGGATACTTAATTTGGTTAATAATAGTGCTTTATCAAATAACTCAAGAGGATTCTGTAGGCGTACTATATTCATCCGAAACGGACAACAATATAGTATTCTTGAAACTCGGATCTCATCAGCTAACACGTGATACACACTGAATACTTAAAATAAACAAAAATAATAATAAAACGGGCAATAGTCAGACAGTAAGGTAGTTGCCATCTGTTTACATATGTGACGTAGAGTGGCTTGTGCTTTTAAAGCAATGTTCTTCGATTGCATTCTTTCTCGTTGTTCTTGTTCGTAAGGGAAACCATCAGTCTCAGAAATAGAGGGCATCTGCACTTGCTACCTTGTCTGTGTCTTGCTGAAACACTTGTGAATCTCCGGTTCACCAGCGGACCTGTAAGTCTGCTTATAACTGCCAACAGAAAAAACCATGTAAAACTCAGAGCGCACTAACGCAGGATACCGTTATTCGTATTCCTTATTGTGGGTTGTGAGTAAGGAAGGCAGGTGGCACAAAACCTGTTTGTTAAAAAAGGACACAGGTGGTATATGCTTCAACAACACAAGAAACACAAACGCTTATTTGCACATACAGATATTGCCGGAACGTCACAATTGTCAATAACTAGTTCTTGTATGGGAAACACCACTTCTTACTGGATCGCACAACAATGCATTTTTGTATTTCTCCAAGGCGAGTTTAATACTTCAACTCGTGTCTCCCCCTAACTACTCAGGAGTGGTATGGTGTGATACCTTAATCTCGCCGTCCACGTTTGTCATGAAAAGTTTACTTTAAGTTACTGCGACCAACTCTGATAACTCTCAAGGACACACTGGATTGTTTTTAATTCCTCGTACAACATTTCTACACAACTTCGACCATATAGTTTAGGGTACATCGACCAAAACCTACGGTCGGTTGAGCAATGCGTATCAAACAGTAACTGCTAACCAGAACAAAATCTCAACCAAATCGACTGAAAATTCACTCCTCGGCGTGCGCAGAGCATATTTTTGGCATGACGAGACAAGTGACCAAAATCCCAGTTTGTTATGATCGGTCTCAAACTAGAACCTAAGTGTTCAGTGTGAAAATCAATTTGCCTTAGTGAGGCGAGATATATCTGATGATAAGTAGTAAAGGATCTTGCTAAGATGAAGCCGACACATCTCACGTCAGTTCACAACTTTCGTATCTAAATAAATATCTTAATCGGTCTGTCTAAAGGGGAAATATAAGCTCACGGTTCGTTGCTGGTATAGCGTATTCTTGCCACAGCTTGGATTTGAAATTTTCATGAAAAGGTGAGATACAGTTCAAATTCTCGACCACTATCATCGACTAGCTTGTCAGGATTAACAGGACAGTTACCACATATTCTCACAAAATAGCTGAACATTCTGAGCATCACTGAAAGCCGAATGCCACCGACAGTTTAGATACGATAATATAACCATTTCTAATTTGTGTTCAATGATGCAATGATCAATAGGGTTGCCCCACGATAACTTGGGGCGGAGTTCGAATCCTGGTCGTGACAAGAATATTCACTACTGATAGGGTCTAATGAGTGCGGAAACCGAGTCTCGAGTTTCTCATTAAAAATGATCAGCTGGAAAGTCTACCTGAATCACTGTCTACCTGATGTTCCTTGATGATTTCATCGAGCATATGGCTGTTCGAAGACACTGACCACTGGCCTTGTGGTTGTAGTCTCATGCATGTTCATAGTTTGTAGAATATCCTCTGACTCCTCACTCTGTACTTCAGTGTGGATCAGGTAAGTTAACGAGCCCAAGGATTACGGCAGAGGCCACGGGAAATGAAAGCCAGCTGATCTGTCCCCGCATGTTGTCTGGAAACTGTCGACCGCCGAAAGCAACCAAGCTATCAGCTATGTTACCACCGCTGGTTTAAACTGCAAGTAGGCACAAAACATCTGCGGTAGACGCTTCACTTTTCACGTAAACCTTGGCTCATAATTTCATCCACGTACATTTTGTCATAGTTCCACTCCTTTGTTCATTGAGATACAGTAATCATCTTATGTGCTCTCCGAAAACGCTGCAAGCTATAACTTCGAGTTTTCCTGTCTTGAGCCTCCTCCATTTTGGCTTAACATCAAGACGCTCGTCCTCTGGCTAACAGTCACATGCGTGATAACAAAGAGTTTGGCCTTACCATACTTCACACAGACCCTTGGTTACCGCCTCCAATCTGGATGGGTCCATACCTTATACCACGTCTTTCTCGATACTTCAACTATTGCGATGTTCCAACAGGACCTAACCCGTCTGTTGGGGGTTTCGCAAGTGGATATGGAGTTTCAGGTTAATACCCGCAAAGTCAGTTTTTTGAGGTCAAGCTAACCGATACGACCGGTAAAGAATAACGTAATGAGTAAACAAGGAATATATTATCGACACACGAACTCGACGTGGGGACGTGCGAACGATAAGACGAAACGACTGTAAAGTGGAAGGAAAAGCAAGCGCACAAAGCGAGCCGTACTTTGTGTGTGTGTGTGTGTGTGGGTATTTGTCGCTATCCCTGTTCGTTCAAACAAACGTTTGTGTGCATGCAAAGCTCTATAGCAAAAAGGTACGATTGATAGTCGACACTCAAACGTAGTCAGTGTTTAATAATTAGGTATGCTACAAAGTACTCTATCTACGAAGCAGCCAGTGAGGTGGTTTCGACAGTGAAACATGTTTTAGGTCAGCCGAAAACTATGACAGGAGCATGAATGGTCCAATTTAACCCTGCCACGCAGTCAGTGTCGACGGGTGGTGTGATAGGAGAGGAAAAGGTTAAAGACAGTCGGAAATCGACAGTTTAAAGGCATAATAGTAATGAGTAGCTGAGGGCACTGGAACGGTCATTTTGTAGTCGACCTTGGTGTGACAATGGATATTACCGGTTTCACCACAATACGTCGTAGGGTCGTGGTTATGTGAATCATAGGTAGTTTTGTCCAGATTCTTCGTAGAGTTCCAAGTTGCCATGAGTTGCTGGCGAACTGCGACTTCGTCGACATCCAGTTCAGATGATGAATGACTAATCCACAGCATCTAAAAGGTGTAGTAGTTGTTAGTGGAAAACGATAACCTTGCCGTGTATCCTCTTCAACCGCGGTCCACAAAAGGAGGGTTTCTTTTTCCGACAATCTGTTTTTGACAGGAACCATGTACGACGTCTAAAAATGGCTGGGTGAGAAACACAACAACAACGGTATGCGTCAGACGTCGCACTCGTTTACACAGTTCCCGACCACGTCTGTTCTGACAGAATTGTTTTGTTGCTGGTGGTGAAGTTGTCGCCGTGAGAGAATATGAACTAACTTTAGACAGAGATAATATCAAAGCAGCCGTTAGTGGTCGCACGTCAGCCGACGCATAACGGATCTCGTGCATCTCGATAAAAGCTGCATTTAATAAGCCGATAGATATTATTCTGCGTTTAACGTTGTGTTTCCGTGCGAAAGTTTCATCATACAGTCTGATTACACAGGACGGACTTGCATATGATGATTGCAGAGGTCGACGAGGATCTACGGCACCGAACAAAACGTTGGAACTAGCTGACAGGCCAGTATCAACGTGCTCATTGTCTGCGAAGTGAGCATCCGGATTTTGTATCCGGATGCCAAGGGGATTGCTTAAAAACAGGCCTCCCAAACAAGTAGGGTTGGCGAACAGCCTCAACACACCAGTGTATCCACAGGCGGACTAGTTGATACGGGGGGTGTACGCGCATTTCAGATGAAGTTGCTGGGCCCCATTTACCCAGCAGTTATGGGGCCACCACGATCAATAATACCATGTCTGCTCACACACGTCTCTGCAACCGTTACAGCGCTTAGAGAGCAGTGCTGGGCAGGTAACCAGCAGGTATCGATGAGTGCAAGCGGGTGAATTAAAAATACGGTAATTCCCCTAACTGATTGTGCTATCATGATAATTTTTTCACCAGGCGATGGATACTAAAATGTTGCATTCATGACCGGTACAGATTCCCAAATTAATTATAGGGTGGTCGAAAACTGAAAATTTCCCCGTAGAATCTGAGATACTTCATGTCGTGTTTTAAATATACACCATTTGTACACTCTGACGTGAGGTAGTATAGTCATACTGTGAAAACAACAGGCGTCGTTTGGCTTGTCTCAGTTTTAGGGCCTCGTTACTTAGCCGTGTTGTTCCACGTCTTGTCAACATATATCAGTTGAACATTTCGTCCATATGTGGGTGTCGTGACGAAGGCAGTTTGTTGTGTCAGTGAGATCGACGTGGGCAACTCGTTCAAAAATGTTATCCAAATTTAGGTGTTTTTGTTCTCCTGAAACCTGATTGATCATGGAAGACGATATGTCCACAATACGTAGGTTGTGTAGTTTGAGTCGATACAAAACATTCACATAATACGGGTTTTGGTTATGTGACTACGAACCGGGATAACATGTTGATAGATGTGAGTAGTGATCGAATTGGGTAATGTGAGACGAGGTAAGGGACGTGACGCACTCTTTACAAGTGTTGTGCTTGTTCGTAAACTGACTTCTTTGGGACTGTACAGAGGGTGAGTGTAGATGTTTCTGATGGTTGTTCAGCATCGCTACTTTCGTAGAGATGAAACTGTAGTAAAATTTATTTAGAATATTCACCTGCTGAAGTCACGTAAACCATCTGGGTGCTAGACAGCCCACTATTGCCTGCATTTTGTCGGGCAGGTGTTCTATCCCACCAGTGGATATGCTATATCTTAAGGACGTTACGCGGAGTAAATGAGCTGTATCCCTCTGTTTTTGATAAATGAGTAAACAACGAACGCAGATGTGTGCAATATTTTCTTACGACGAGATGGCGTCTAAGGTATTGTCCATGTACGTGTTACTGTCACCGTAGCTGTCGTGTTACAAATGTTGGAAACTCTGAGCAGCGTTGCCAAAACCAAATGGCATTCGTAACAGTCCAAAAAGTCCGAATGATGGCATGATTACTGCTTTCGGAATGTCCTCGGGGAATAGTGGAATTTGGCAGTGAGCGCGTATCAGATCGACGTTGGCAAATATCCGTATACCGGCTAGGTTTGCGGACAAATATTGAATATGAAGAAACGTCTACTGTTATAACCCTACCAAATGTGAGGAATCGAGAAGCGAAGCGTGGCAGCATATACCGGCTCTGTGTCAATCAGCACGAACGAATATCCTGCTAACCATAGATGCGACCAGCCTGACACTCAAACAATGAGAAAGCAGAAACCTGTTGATATAGTCTGACCGGACTACCATCTGTTGGTAAAACGTACAGGTGTTAATAAGTGACTGGTTAGTGTAGATCGGCAGTTTACAAAAGTGTTAACTGGACGGCAACAAATACCTATCGGTAGTGGTTGTCTTGCTTGATGCCCGGAAGATGCCACGTGAGTGCCAATAGTCATTCGTCTTTCTGAGTACCGTGTGTCGGCAGCGTTCATGGTCTGTCGGACGGACGAATAATGTGGAGCTGAAGCATACTGTGGTGGACTATCAGGCAGGAAGTGCGAGCA
Source organism: Paragonimus heterotremus (assembly GCA_013368495.1). Lineage (NCBI taxonomy): Eukaryota > Metazoa > Platyhelminthes > Trematoda > Plagiorchiida > Troglotrematidae > Paragonimus > Paragonimus heterotremus. The sequence goes on from LUCH01001645.1 coordinate 35,839, forward strand.
TTCCAACTCTCAGCGGAATACCTCATCACAGGGGAGGTGCGTTCAAAAACCCACAGAGAGCGGATGGAGGATGGCGTGTGCGACCGGATGAGTGGTCGCTCGTTCGGATCGGACCAACGATCGAGACATGGCAGCCAAAATAGGATGGATGACCAAATTGGAGGCGTGATTATTCCAACATTCGGGGGAATATCTCGACACGGTCGTGGAGAACAGTCAAAGCCCACGGTGGATAGATGGAGGACTACAGGAGCGACGGGACAAACCATCGCTCAACGAAATCGGATCAACGGACGAGGAATAGCGGGCGGAAAACCCCCGGATAGAAGACGCCAATCACACACCTAAACCGGGTAGAAGTGCACACGACGTGTGGGCGGAAACCGGGGGGGGGGGGGTGTTGTGGACTGAAATTCCGACTCATAAACGCCAGCGCGCGCGTAATATGTGAACTAACGAGTTGGACAATAAAGATTGCGCATTATTGGACACTTTTTCGCTACAATATGCTCAAACTTATCTTTGGCAACTTTTAGCTTATTGGGCGTTCGTCGACACGGACGACTACGCACCAGCGGCCCTCGAATACGAAGTGATGTGCGACATCGGTTGTCACTACTCGGATTTCATTAGCAAACCGAATCAACTGTGAGAATTCGAGCAGGAGGTTCCCGTAAGGAATTGGGTAACATTAGGCTGATCACAGCCGTATGTGACAGTTTATCTTGAACGCCTATTTCCGTCGAGACATCAACAAGGCAATGACGAACCGGCGTAACAGGATGCCAGCGACTAGCAAGAGTTGCGCATTCGAGTACGGGGGATGCTGTTGCAAACGAATGTGTTGTACTAACAGCAACTAATGAACTAGCTCGGACCCAATGCTAGCTCTGATGTGGTGGAAGCAGACGATCGACTGTAGTGAATTCATTCAGTTTTGCAATTGATTTTATAGGCAGCACTATGTGAAGCAACTGATTGGATGATGTGAAACAGTGTCCACCAGTCACTGTTTTTCAGGCGTTTAGATTGCGGGTGCACTCCAGATTGACAGCTGGACAGATAGATTGCTGGACCAGGAGCAGGAGGATAATCGGAACACTCATGATCACTTGTGGTCGCGACGTTCCCACTGATGGGCAACGTGCAAACTGATGTCTTGGAAGCTTTGATTACTACAGGTACCTACCGGTATCCACACCTGTTACAGTAATTAGTTGAGCACACTCAAGGGCTTGCAACAATAAGGTACAAATTACAGTCGACACTCACATAAATTCATTGATATATATACTGAACTGTTGTGTCAATGTCCGTTATTATAAATGAGTCAGTATGATTTCTGGTGGTCGTTATGCATTCATAGTTATGGCTCTATACCTTTTTACATATCTGTTTCCATTTTAGGCACAAAATTTTCCATTTCATGCAAAAGCAAATCACTTTGGTGCATTAGGATTTCCACGTTAGAATCTTGGACGTGACGGCAAGAACGCGATTGGTCCACCTAATCGGGAGGGACAACCAATTTTAATTAGTACACTTCGGATTGGCTACTTGGATAGAAGAAGTGGTACAGGTTATTCAAGGGGCGTCAGCGGCTTTGCTTAATGAGAACAGGGTTAGCGATCAAAGTTGAGCACAAATTATCTGACCCTGTCCCCACTAATTCATCAAACTGCGGACCGTATTGGTTCCTTTGACAGGCAAGAAGGTTCAAGTGGTTAGGAGTGTCTGTGGATCTCACGTCCAATGGGAGTGAGATCTAGGGTCGCGGTAGACTTCGAGTTGTAATATGAGAATGAATCAGTTTGTGAGAACATTTTCATTAGTTCTCTTGTATACATGGCTGACAGACGCAATTACACTCGCATCAGTCAGGAAACACGCAGACGTATTATCTAAGCATTCGAAAGGGGTGATGACTGGCGTATGGTTTCCGTTCTGAACGGAGTCAAGTGCAATACCGCTTACAAGTGGCTTCATGTGGATTGCATCAGTTATGAAGCGCAGCCTCGCAAAGGACATAGAAGCAAGATTCTGACAGAATCTGAGATTGATATGTTGTTGGAGTGGATTTCCATAGACCCGATGGTGACACTGCAATTTTTGAGATTACGCGTCAAGGCTGAGTTTGAGAAGGAGTTATCGACCACAACGATCAGTCGATACCTGGATGGCCGATGCATAACTGTCAAGAAGCTGTGTCAAGTACCCGTTGGCATGAACTCAAATGAGAATTTGGAGCTACGGCGACTGTTTGCATATCGACTGATGGAGTGTTATGCAAATTCAAAGGTTATTTGTTGGATAGATGAGACAAATTTCAATTTGTTTTGTACGAGGTCAATGGGACGTTCACTAAAAGGAACGAGGGCATGCGTTACTGTAACAAACAGCCGAGGCCGTAATCTCCATTTGATTGGAGCTATGACATCACGCTCGGTAGTAGGCTATACGACGAGGCGGGGAGCATACAACAGCAACGATTGCAAGGGTTGGCTACGAACCCTGCTAGATCAGATGAAGATCAGCACACCCATGTCAGACATTGTGCTAATATGCGACAACGCACCGTGTCACACTGATCTGGAAAGTGTGTTTAATGAAGAGTTATATACTGGAGGACAACTCTTACGACTGGCACCCTATTCGCCCATGTTGAACCCAATTGAGAATGTCTGGAGCATGGTGAAAGCAAGAGTTAAAAGGCAACTACAGGTGCACCACCAGACAATAATAAACGGAGATCCTCAAGGTGTACAAAGTCAACAGGAGTGGAGAATGGGGACCCTGGAAAGAGTAGTCATCTCTGCTATGTGCGACGTCACCGGGGACCACTGCGCTAGCTTTGTTGGTCATGCCGAACGATGCTGTATGCAGGCGATGAATGGTGAAACGATGGGGTCATAACCGTAGACGCCCATCTTCTCAGTGAACGAAGAATGCTCTATTCAGAGCAACCACAAATTGATTTTACACTTCCTACTTTTTGGCAGTTAGCCCTGATTAAACGAATGCATTGCCTATGAGTGTGCCTAGATTATGTAAGATTTTCGTTTTTTGTTTGGGCGGTTAAGGACAATCGAGCTATCCGCATGTTTTATGCGTTGGAAATGTCTTTGCCACGGAAAACGCTAAAACAGTGCTTCGCAGGCTTTACATGTAGCATGATTGCTAAGCAAAATTCACAGGAAACACGACCAGTTGGTGGCTATTCCCGTTCATCCGTATTGTTCTACCAACTTCACTGAGTCTGTAATAAACAGCATGACCAACTCGCAAATGAGCTATTAAATACAAAAATGTATTATTGTAGCTTTTCCCAAAGTACTATTCACGTGAATGGATAGTGTATACGTCCGACTAAATGTAACCACTGGGTTTTAGTGACCGTGATCTCGGGGGATCTGAGATGTAGAAATGCAAATAAAAATTACGGAGATTTTAGATCAGTTCACTCGAGTATCGAAATTAAATAGTGTGTTAGCACGTGTTGTGTGTTGATGGCCACATATTGGACTGACTGGCCAACTCAGGCAAGTCATTCTGTGTGGTTATGGAAAAAAACTATTGAACAGAAAAGTAAAATCATTATATACTGTAGCAGAGATTTTTCCTCTGGAACAGATATACAGCCGAAACAGAGTTAATAACAAGGTGAGGGAATGGACCGAATCATGAAAGGCATCAGTAAATATGACGAGTGTCCCCTGATTTCTTCAAATATTAAACGAGGCTGGACTATATCGATTCTTCTGGCTATAGTGTTGATTTATCTGACTACAATCAACTCTGTTGTGCAAGTATCCTGTCTTAAATTGATAATCAGCTCATGAAACCATTCGTTATGAACCTTATACAACCTGAGACTAATTGGGAACGCAGGACAGGTCGACGGTTGGAAGGTAGCAACGAAATTACGTCTCTCAAAATATTCCCACAACTATGTACAATGCAATATAGGGCGGATTGGCATGATAATTCGATGGAAGTTGTATTCTCTTGTATACAACGGCAAGCCCAACACCATTCTGACTGATCTTCGGGTCCGGCTGGTTGAGTATTGTTGAGTTTAGATGCCAACTCCAAATGAGGTCAACCAAATATTAGACCGAGTTGCCAGGGCACCATTTAATGAGTGAGACGAGGTGGTGACACGGGCTTCTTTCTCAATCCAACCTGGCGACCACGGGGTGAGGAGTGTTACCGAACGAAGTTCATATTACGTTGCTACATCGTGTCCGTACACTATCATGACGGAAGTATTTTCATTTGGTCTCTGTGATTCGCTGTTAACAAGAACCATAGAACTATTCAATAGCTAATAAGTCGACGAGTCAGGAAATAGAGTGGTAACAAATTTTACTACTCCCTAATCGTCGCCAATGGTTCACTTTCTGTTCGGTCTTGTTGATGGTCTTAAGCTCACCGTGTTGTGTGTTGCCAACAGATGGCTTATATCCTAATTTCGGATTCTGTTAAAATGTGACTCGCTTCTGGCAGCTCCCCGCATGATTAGGTCTATTCCTGCTTAATTTTTCTTCACCTTAAATTCTGGGTACATTTTATGGCTTACAACCACCTCACTGGAGGTTGCAACAGTGTGTGTCTAACACTTTATGAATTATCCCAGCCTGCTGTACTTGACAGAAATGAGATCTCTACTGCTTTTTGGTTGAAGAAGATGCAGTTATGACCGTCAAACCTTTGATAACGGGATATCACAAGGTCTCTGTATGACCTGACTTAATATCGTATGAGTCGCGTGGGAGCTTTCTGTGGTAGTCCATGGACAACTTTGGCAAACTAGGTCAATTCCTTATATTCTGAGGAAAATCGGTTAAACCGGATGGAACTTTTATGGTCCTAAAGACGGCAGGTGTAAATGTGAATGTTGTCTGCTGCTTTTCGTTCGTAACGATAGCTTAATCACATACAATGTAGTGAAAAGGCGTCCAATAAAGCACAATCTGTATTGTCCAACTCGCCAGTTCGCATGCTACACGCGCGCTCGCGTTTGTGAGTCAGAAGTCTAGTCAACAACACCCCCCGGTTTCCGCTCACACGTCGTGTGAACTTCTGCGTGGTTCATGTGGGTGATCAGCGCCTTCTATCCGGGGGTCTTCCATCTACCAACCTTCGCCCGTTGGTCCGACTTCGTTGAGCGATGGCTTGTCCAGTCACTCCTGTTGTCCTCCATCAACCACTGTGAGCTTTGACCGTACTCCACAGCCATGTCGAGATATTCCCCCGAATGTTGGAATAATCACGCCTCCAATTTGGTCATCCATCCTATTTCGGCTGCCATATCTCACCCATTGATCCGATCCGATCGAGCGACCACTCATCCGATTGCCCCCTGTTGTCCACCTTTCGATCGTTGAGGGTTTGTGGACGTGCCTCCCCCTGCGTTGAAGCATTTCGCCGAGTGTTTCAATACTCACCCCTCCGGCCCGACAATCCACCACAATATGACACAGGCACATCAACACGCTGTAACTATGGTCTGCATTATTTTGATTGGCCTAGGAAGCGGATTGCGAATGAACTAGACCTGAAATGCCATTAACAAGGGTAAGTAACAGACGTATGGATAGCGGTTACATAACACAATATTAATGACCGAATAATATGAAAACACCACAACCGTACACCGATCCACATAAATATGCTAGCGTTAATAAAATGACATAAGTCAATTTGAATCCGATTTGAATTGCTCAGCATAGTATACGCAATATGGGTAACACAATCGATCGTGTTAGGTGGGAACTGTTCGTGGATGATCGTCCACATCTAAACGCTCCTTTGGGGTAGGTTCTGGTGATGGGCGGTCAGTGGTAGAACGATTAAACGAAGCCTTGACTTTTTACAATTGCGTCTCTTTTAAATTGACTAATCTGACAAACTACATATTTATAAAACCTGTATGACCCATCCGAATTTTGTGCATGATTAGTGAGACAGCTGATTCGTCGATCCGACTATGAGAGTACAGTATGTCGTGTCGTGTACAGTTTTAAATTCGTGGGAGCTAATGGATCAGCTTAGATCAAAGGATGCTTCATCTCATACATCAAACAAGTGACACATACTGGACGTTGATCCAGCTCCAATCACAGCTGGATTCTAGTCACGCTAACACAACCCGTTGATTGTGTGTTTAAATTGATTCACGAGTTCGTCGAACGTGAGACACTTGTTTGACAGACAGGCTAGCGAAAACCTTGTCTCCAGAATCAAGTAAGTCCCTTGTGCTGTAGTGCACAGTCGAAGTAATGAGGAAACGCGAGCTTGAACTGAACCGCTCGAAATTTGATCCAGGTGGACGTTCAGAAAGTTAATAAACGACAACTGTATGTCCGTGAGCTCAAGCGCGAGGTGTTTACAAGAACTACAAACGCCACAGTTTGTGCTGGATTGCTCGTCCGGCGCCGCAATGAATGCGGCCACAGATGTGCTGGCCGTCTGGGGTTGGTAGGTTTACAATGTACCCACAGCAACGAGTGTTCTCGGGGTATGCAAGTTGACTTGATTTTTTATTATTCATTCTTATCAACTGACAAAACTCGTCGTTTGGTAAACCATTTGTCCTCCTTTTCATAACATTGGGTCACGGTGATCTCTGACCCCTCTCTATCTTCGGTTGTAATGTCGTATCATATCATGAAAGTTACGTGTACATTATCAACCAAAATTTACATTAGTTTTCCCTATCTCATATGAGATTAATTTGTCTACTTCTGCCTTGAAGCTATTTTTGTCCTTTGTTTTCCATAAATTTTAACATTAGAATGTCTTTCTACTCCGTTTCTGAAAGACAAAAACCATGCTTTCATACTTTCCTATCATCTGGCTGACCAGCAATGACCGACGCGACCAAACAGGCTTCCGTATTGATGTGTGCGGACAGGCGTCTTTTGGGTCCGGTCAGTGTGACGGTCTAACCCCGAGATGGATACTGCCAACCATGTGGCTTTGCTTGATCCGTAATAGATACGTCCTTCACTTGAATGACGACACTGCATCCAAACTTTGTGGGATAAAATATCTGTTCAAATGTGGGCAGTTTGTTAACTGAATGAATGATCAGGCATTACTCTCCTCAATGAAAACAAAAACTCAGTAAAATGACACAATCTACATGCGCTTAGTTGCTTTTCCCGCCACTATATCCAAGTACATTGGCGGTGTTGTGTGATTTTCATTTCCAGGATAACCCCGATGAAAGCCCGTGTGAGAAATGATCACTTCTTTTGAACGTACTCAGATACTATTCGTTTATGGATTCGCAATCTTTACTGTGAGTCTGGTGTCCGCAGCCCCATCACTACAACACTACGGCCGATACAATGATACACCAACTGGGCGTTCTTTCACAATCGACCGATATACGCACACCTTTATAAAAGATGGCAAGCCATTTCAATATATATCCGGCAGTTTTCATTACTTTCGAATTCCGAGTTCCTACTGGCTGGATCGATTGCAGAAGGCCAAAGCTGCCGGACTGGACGCGATTGATATGTAAGCCATTGCGTGAGACCACTTGGAAATGTTGAATTTTATTTTACTATAATTTGAATATGACCGACTGCAATGGCTGAGACAAACAGTGTCAGAAAAAAGCTGAAATTGTTAAGTTGGACAACGCACTTTGTTCTTAAGATAACAGTATAATAGTTTTTTTCAATATGGTGGGGTGTTTAGCTTGATTAAATGCTATTGACAGTGAGAAACAACGTCGAATCACAACACTTAATAAGTAAAATTAGAACGCGACAGAACTTTTGCTGACAGCTGAAATAAACGGTGTTTATCGTTTTCCTTCAATCAGTGTTCACGCAACTGAGCTGAGTTTTACAGAAAATATTTCTATCTTTCTCAATGCACTATACAATAGACAAGTGTTTTTAGTGTGCATCGTTTTGAAAGGTCTTTGGGAAAACAACCCTCTCCCAATCAGAGTGATGCGTCATCTGGACTACTTCGGTGGCCATTGTTGGAAACCATCATACATCGGGCAACTGAACGACTCCTTCAGTTGATGGGCAGTTGTTTATCGGGAACTTCAAGAGTTCCATGATCGGGCAAGTTTGGGGATAAATTCAATCCTCGCACACCTATGTGCTTTTTACACTGCAGACGCCTCATTACTGAACGGCGAAAATTAATAGATATTTAATTCTCATTTTTACGCGTTCTTGGCTGACTATGTCATAGCAATCACTAAAAGTGTCATGATTACAAGAACCGATTTAGAAATAATTCGTCGTGTGCTCTCAAGGTTTGTACTAAAATCTCTCTTAGAAGAGAAGTAACTGAACGACGTGCCGGTAAGCTGACAACTGAACAGTCTAGTGAACTGGTTTTTGTCTATGAAGTTTGTAGTGAAAATGTAGTGAGACCACTAGAGAGTTTAGTACAAAGGATGTGGGCTTGCGATCGGTTACCCGCAAATTTGTTTGAAAGCTAATGAAAAAGCTTGCTGTAACGGTATATGCTCAGGACCTGTAAAGAAGTTGTTGAATACGCCTTGTCGGTAGCCAAGCTTGTCGCGCTAGTAACATCCTGTTTTCCATTTACGCTGTTCATGATATGCATCAACGGTATGAACTGACTTGGAGAGAACGAGAAGTTGTGTTTTAGCATATGCAGCTTGGCCTACAGACAATTACTCAAAAGCCCCAAAGTTTTTGGGAGGCTCTCACACGCTACTTAGGAGTGCCGAAATACCTTGTGAGCGCAAACGATGAACAGTACAGCGAAGTTCTAATATAACTAGGACTGCTTCTGGCTTCATAAGTGTAACCAAATGGCACATCTTGACTGAAGTATGTGAAAATATACAGAACCATACGACTAAATCAGCAGTGGATGATACATTTCTCGGCACGGGCTGAAGTTGATGACTGCTTTACACACCATTTGCACATACGATGACTCAATGACCGCACGAATTGTAGTTTGAATGGACCTAGTGCAGGTGATTACAATTAACGTTTGTTAAGAAGAGGAATATAGTTTCAGCCGACGCGTCAAAGTGAAACTTCATTGTTGATATTGGGGGCTTTTTCGCCTTTGGCAATGAAGAAAAATCGTCAGCCGTGAGCCTGACCAGAAGGTACTGTGGTTTGGGCCGTCTCTCACCTCAACATTGACGTGGAATATCCTGTAAGAAGACGCTACTAAGAAGTCGGAAAATTATTAAAAGGAGACTAAGCGGAAGAACTAGAAAGGGTATGGATACAGGTACGTCATTGACTGCGACACACCGCCATCTCGGATAACGTCCCTAACCAGCGAGTTGAGTGATCACGAAGACCTCGTCCAGACAGGCGACACCTAATCACTTTGCTCAGTGGAGCAGTCAGAGTCGTCATACTTCGTGACCACGTTGTTGGTTGACCATCATGTGGTTTTACTCAACTGTTGGTGGTCTCAGTGTATAATGCCCAATACGGTAAACATTCAGCTGGCATACAAAATATGTGACCCAACCATCGCAAGCTATGCACCCTGAATAGTCGACCAACTGATCGCGCATCCTGAGCATTCCGGAATACGCTTCGGCGAACTGCCAATTTTCTCACAAGATCAATCCATTTAATTCGAGCTAACTGGCGGAGACAACGATGTTCAAACACAACAAGTCTGTTGTTCGCGCAGGAGTGCTTAGGTAACTAGGCACGATCCTATGAGCATACAGCAGAACTATTTTCATGGCTGCTGCACTGCTGTCTTCCATATCAGGCAGACCGCAGTTAGAAAAGGTATCTTCAAACAAATAGCACTCCGATCGCCCAACGGTTGACCGTAACCGCCGGTGTATTATTCAGTAGGTCGATAAACATCTGTTTCCGTAGGGCCAGCCAAACAGGGCCCTGTCCGATTTACTCTACCGTTCGGACGACGACCGAAAAGTACGACCATTTAAATGAACCATCAATGCACTGACGGGCATTTGATCGGATGACTCCCGACCTACGCTGCTACCTTGACAAGGAGGTTGGACTTGTGTACTGTTTTGATACGGTGGGCTACGCTGACTAGGACTCCGGTCCTGCCAGGTGCAACCTTGACAGACAGGCCAAAGGGGAGCAGTCAGACGAAAGAAGTTACACTCACAAGACTGTATATCGCACTCCTGGATGCGTAGGAGTGCTTAGGTAGCGAGGCACTATCCTATGAGCATACAGCAGGACTATTTTTATGGTTGCGGCACTGCTATCTTCCGTATCAGGAAGAATGGGGTTAGAAAAGGTACCCTCAAACAAAAAGCACTCCGATCGCCCAACGGTTGACCGTGACCGCCAGCGTATTATCCAATACGGTTAAAAAACATCTGGTATCTCTCAAAAGCCCGGTGTAGCTTCGAGTACATGCAATGCGCGTGACAGTGCTCAGAATCAGACATCAGTGTCTTGTTCACTTCGCCCTCGGGTTAAACAAAGCCCTCATTGTCAAGTGAGTAAGACTCTTGAGTCATTGGCTCCGAGTAGGGTCCCCTAAGAAAACTCTGTAGCCTATTATCTCGCAGGTCAGACTTTTGAGTCAGAGGCTCTGGGTGGACTCTCTCAAGTCAAAGCCTTCCGCGGCATAAACGACCGGGAACTATCAGAAGTTATCGTTTTCCCGACAGTTACATTCTCCACCCAACACAAATTCCTCCTGTTATTTTACCCCCCATTTCTTCTAACTTCCATGTGCCTCCGGGCGATAATTGTCCTCTGAGACCAAGACAATTGGTATATATTGGCGCCTTCAATGTCCGCACTCTCTGACAAGTCGGTCAGCAAGCTGCTCTGGAAAGTACTCTCTCAAGTCTGGGTACTGATATGTGTTGCGTGTCCTAGACGCGCGTCTACGATTCTAGCACCATCATCCACGTGATCTCACCTCTAGATAACTGTCGAACCAAGCGCTTCTCTCTCAGGCTTTCTGGTGACGCCAAAGCCGAATCTCGCGGTCAAGCTGGAGTGGGAATCGCACAGAGTTCCAGAGCAGGGTAATGTTTGCTCGATTGGATCCCAGTGAACAGTCGCTTGTGCGCTGTCAGACTGAGTACATCGGTAAAAGTCTGTCGATACAAATCAGAAAGGCGTTGTGTATTCATTAGATCGGCGTACACTCCAACACACAGCTGTTCAGATGCTATCGAGGATGCGTTCTATGACGCGGTCGTTGACCTTCTGAGGCAAACCAAACACTCAGGCATCATCATACTGGCGAGCTATTTTAATGCTCAGCTTGGTCGTCTTTCTCCGGATGAGAGGCGGTTGGGAGATATGTTTGTTGTGCTGGCACAACGCACTGACAATGGCGAAAGACTGCTGCGGTATCTATACGGTATCTATATTTCGAGCACCGCATTTCAACACAGGAGGAAACAATATGTTACATGGAGACCTCCGTATGCGTCTCAGCTGTGGACACAGTTGGATCATACAGTAGTTAGTTACAGGTGGCGCCACTCTGTTAGGGACTGTCGTGCCTTTTGGAGCAACCACCTGGACTGGAACCATGCTGTTGTACTTGTCCATTTTGTACTGTCATTTGCCCAGAGAACATATGCTCATAAATGTCTGTTGCGTCTAAGTTACTCACTGGCCTCATTCAACGTCCGCTCACTAAGTCCAGAGAAAACCAGGTGCATGAAGAACAGGCAGGATTCCAATCCGGTCTGGGGTGCGTTGATCACATTTTTACCTTGCGAAGGATCCTGGAAAATGGGCACCGTTACAGACAGCCGATAGTCATGGTCTTTTGGGACCTAAAGGCTGCTTTCCATTCAGTTGCTAGTAACGTGCTCTGGAACTGTCTTCTTTGCAAGGGATTACCAGGAAAAACGTGAATCTACTGATATTACTGTATGAAAGAAAAAAGGTATTCAATATGTAAACTCTTACACTCAAACGTGGATACACCTAATATGGCCTCCACTTCTTCAACTTGGTAAAGGACTGTGAATTTCCAATAGCACGGAACATCACGTTACTCGTTTTACACCAAAGGGCAGAGATTCTTTTTCGTGGAGACTTAGAGGCATCCGTCGAAATACGGAACTCTTCCGTCTTTCCAAATCGGTCAGCTCTTTACTTAATGGAAGGATGCGAATGGTGCAGGTGGAGAATTACTTGTTAGTCACATGGAGGTTATTCATTAACCCTTAATTCACACCCCATACCATCGGCAGTGAGACTCGGCAACAGTTAGATCAACCGAGTAATGATGTATCTTTGGCTCTTATCTACGGGGCCACCTAAGTTTCAGCCAGCCTATCATTCCGAGGCCACCCTACGGCAACCTGTTTGCGGCACTTCGCACACTTTAATCTAACACATTTTTTATAAGGGCCCTTCAAAAAATTAGCCAGTGAACCCCCAACCGTATTCGTTCTTTTACCGCAATAAATAGTTGTTGTCTGGCCATTAATAAAAGATGAAGTCACGGTATACTTCTGTCGCCGGGTGTACATTTTTTCAGTGGGTTTCATCTCGTATTCTAAACAAACGCTAATCTTCATGTCTCTTTTTTGTTAATTGAAGCTGTCATTAAAACGTTGATACAAGCTTGACTTATGTTTCCTCAGATGTGTAGTGCAAACAGCGAAATCCTGTTTATCATATCAAATTTTATTCACTGACTTAATCAACCAGCCGTCTGTTGCTTCTATCAGCATTAATCAAGTAAAGTTTTGATACTGACACGATTGTACGTACAGAACGCCAGTAATCTGCTTGTTCTCTAAGCGGATTCAAGTTACTTAGCGCATCCAGAAGTAATGCATGAAACACGCGTAATATACCATGTGTACATATATAAAATGAATTGATTTCCGATATTAGCCTTTCAATTTCTTGGATTGTTAAACATAGAACTGATCTGTTTTGTTTTCATTTACATTTTATCATGTCTAAGGTATGTCGCGTGGAACGTTCATTCACCTGAAGAGGGAGTTTATCAATTTGACGGTGAACGTGATTTGGAACATTTTCTGGGACTGATTCATCAAGTGGGCTTGTTAGCCATTGTTCGCGCCGGACCGTATATTTGTGCGGAATGGAGCTTCGTGAGTATTCTCCTTTTTTTTAAAGCATTACAACAGTTGTGTTTTGGTGTTATGATGTTCCATAGCGTATGTACATACATCTCTCACAACGAGACTGGACCTTGACGCGGTGTGATGGCCTGCGCATCTCAATGACCTATTGGGCTAAACTGGACGGTGTGGTTACCACACCGACAGAGTCACTCATATCAGACAGGCCAATAGGGATGGGTCTGACAGACCGGTCTCCTGGTCCTCCATGTTGGGGATTGGAAGAAGGCTGACATCTTCTTCCGGAAAACGTACCAGTTCTGGTACACTGCCACCCACCCGCTGCCTTGCGGTACAGGCTTTTGAGCCAAAGGCTTTGGTCGAGAACCCTAATCGTTCTCCTGTCTAGGTCTGGGCGCCCTGGCATTATCTCAGCCCACACACAACCATGAATGATCATAACACAAGTAATTTCATACTGTCTCGGCCGTCTCGCAGTATAAAACGGGTCACCCTATTTGTTGCATACAACAGGTTGGATAGGCGAAAACATGCTACTACCGGCCCCTACCCCACTGAACCATCAAATTTAATTCTCAGACCCCTCCCAACCTCCATTTCTGATAGTTACTCCACAGGTCCTTCAACAGATGTAGCTAACCTTGGTAACACTGAGCCCGTAAGTTCCGTCTCTTGCCATTTAGCTACAGGCCTCCCTCGTCCCTTGCTTAGACCTAGAATGCGAATTAATATAGGTGCTTTCAACGTTCGTACTCTAAAACAGATAGGTCAACAGGCCGCTTTTGCACGAACGTTAGACTCGTTGCATGTCTATGTCTGACTACTCAACGTATGGAACTAACAGCACTCGCATTGTCTACCCTATACTGGTTATACACTTCGTGTGACTCCACAACCGCTGTTACAGGTCAGGATGGAGTAGGTATAGTCCTTAGCTCGACGGATGCAGCCACATTGATAGATTAGATTCCTGTTAACAGTAGACTTTGTGCTGTCCGCTTGGCAGGTTCCGTTAAGGCCAGCTCTAGACGCAAGATATCCAGAAATCTTTTCGTTATGTATGCTTACGCTCCTACTGACTATAGTGACGTGAGCATCAAAGACGCGTTTTACTCGGACCTAGCCGCTCTCCTTCGGTTGATACGTGGCTCTGATATAGTCATTCCGGCCGGAGATATGAATGCCCAGGTGGGTCGCCTTGGTGAGGCCGAATCTCGTTTAGGTGGCAGATTGGGGATAGCGTTACATTGATCAGATAATGGCGGGCGATTTTTGTAGCTGTGCGCTGAGTATAAGCTATTTTTAGCCAGCACTAGTTTTCAGCATCGTGCGTGTCAATGCTATACTCGGCGCCCACCTTCTCCAAACCAGACATGGTCTCAAATAGACCACATAGCTGTTAGTTACAGGTGGCGTGGTTCCATCCAAGACTGTCGTTCTTATTGGAGCACGTACTTGGACTCAGATCATGCATTGCTATGTTGTCGTTTTGTTCTTAATTTTGGTGGTTAACGACCCTACCGACAGCAACGACTGGCTGTTGAGAAATTGTCTATACCGTCGATCAAGCATAAGTACCAAACCAGCTTATAAATTTGCGTTAGTAGTTCTCACTCCGAAAATCCTAATAACTGTTAGACCCAAATCTTACAGGAAAGTTATGAACCAGGTGCAATAGCATGCGGCATGGAGGTACATGGGTTAAATAAATATTAGATCTCGGAGAAATCCTTGGAGTTGGTAGAAACCAGACAGAACATTCCTTCCGATAGTTCATATAACAAGTCTAGAAGAGATTTCCGTAAGAAATTGAAACGCAATCTATAAGATGATCATGAGTCTTGGTTAGGAGAAAAAGTTGAGGGAATGGAAACCG
>LUCH01001645.1:52061-69711 GCA_013368495.1 Paragonimus heterotremus
GACTGGCTGTTGAGAAATTAGCTTTACCATCGGTATCTCTCTGAAGCTTAAGGGTCGCGTATACCAGACTACAGTGAGGGCTATATTACTTTACGGCGGCAAAACATGGCCGCTCAAGGTGGAAGACGTGAGCCGTCTTCAGGTGTTTGACCACCGATGTCTGCGTTCAGTCGCCTGTATCGGGTGGCACCAACGAGTAAGCAACGAGGAGGTAAGGAAGCGGATGTTTGGCACTGATTGTCAAACGAGTTCTCTTATTCAGTCGTTACGTTTGCACAGACTTAGATGGTTAGGTCATGTACTAAGGATGCCAGCTAATCGCTCGCCACACCGAGCACTGTTTGCCGACGTTTTGACCGATTGGCACAAGGTGCGAGGTGGACAAATGATGACTAGGCATAGACAAATGAAATCGTTCATGAAGAGGTTGGGCATTGTAGATCAGGTTCATCTCTCGGGCTGGAGCCCTCGCGACTCATAGAGTCGATGGTTCGAAACGTTAGGTGGGATGGCGGCTAACCGAGCTCAGTGGCGTTAATGTTGTCGTTGTTTGTCTGAGTTGTCTGTGAAGTGGGTGCACTTAATGACGCGAGGCAATGAAAGCCGTGAGAAAGCTGTCTTGCTGATGACGCCTCACTTTTGCTTACAGCTCGGTTGTTTGTTTGCAAGATGTTGTTCTTTGTTTGAATATTGACGTAGTTATTTTTAGTAATTAGGTCCATTCCCCTCCCATTTTTGCTTTTCTCTTCCTAAACAAGGTTTGCTTTTTATTCTTCTTCATGGTTATGTGGCAGTTAAGCATCAGTGTGAACCACTGATGTATTGCTGTCTATGATGATGATGATGCTTGGACATACTGTTGGAGGAGAATGAGAACCTGATCCCAAATCAGTAATAATATCGGACGGGGTGTTGCAAACTGAAAAACAATCTACATCTGGTTGCAACGTTCACATCGACCGTAAGGTTAACCTGCTTAATGAATTTTGTCGCCTCACGTGCAACATTTCAAATCCTAGTCACGTTGCAAATATGTTCTACTGATAGATCGTATAAAAGCAGAACTCACAACTATAAATTGCCTTCAAAACGAGTCGGCAACAGGACATATTCGAATGTGAGGACTATTCCCCAGTGCATATCATGTTCAGTTTGTTGAACACTTAACTTACTTCGTCTGTCTTAAGTTCATGGTGACAGGTTGTGAAAGGGCTTTAGCAAGTCAGAGGACAGGTGATTGCTGGAGCTACAGTCTCATCAGCTCTGTGTGACTCATGGGAAATTCAATAGGGACTGATATCATGATGAGAAGACGCATGCTCATGAGGTAGATAAGAGAAATACGTGTACATATAGGGTTTTGCGGTCACAGGATTACTACAAATCCAGTGAACACATGGAACAGACGGTTGAATGTTTTTCAAACCCAAATATCCGTTAGATTATGTCGGAATAAATAGCTTATTGAGAAATAACACCCAGCTTCCACCAATCAGAAGCGCTAGAAACGAGTTCCGTCTTTGTTAAAGCTTGCTAATGGTTCATAACCTTTCTGTCGACATCAGCAGAACTGTTGTTCATGTGCTTTGGAGGTGGACTCGTTGACAGGTCTCTTAATGGTATGACATTAGAAACGATAGAATTAAGACAACTAAATACTCAAACATAGTAGCAGTTAGGTAGTGTGCAGGTTGCCCAATAATTTTGGGGGGTAGGAGACGGTAACGGCCTGATAAACACAAGCGATAAGCTTGCGATAGGGACCTCTCAGTTAAATTAAAACCAATAATTTCGATAGATACGCCGATCACTGGTTCTGATTGCTGACAAGCTGTACGGGATTTTAAATGACATTCTGTGAACATCTCTACATTTGATTACAGCTCTCATATTCACATGATCTTTTTGATAACTTCTTTCGAAGAACAACGCCAGACTGGAGTTTTATTCTCGTTCACGCTTACCAGTATCGCCCATCCTTGTTCCCAGTCCACTTGCTCGTATTTTCAACTGGAATGAGTGGATAATGTGATCTGTGTGCGAGTTTCATTTTTAGACAAGCGCACGTCTGTATCCAGTATGCACTGTACTGAAAACTGGACCAACTAAAACCCGTATCACTAGGGTACCAACGAGGTATGCTACATAATACATGCAACAAAACTGTGACAGTGACTGATAACTGGAGAGCATTCTAACGACGTTGGGGACAACTATACGTGGGAAATAAGTGTCTGGGTTAAAAGAACGTACACATATATTCGTTCAAAATCAGATGATAAAGTGACATGTTTACTTGAACTTGTGGTGATCTGTTAACCTAGTGGATATACGTGACATTGCTGTGTCGTATGGAAAATTTAATAGATCTGAGGGGGGAGACATTTGTGGGATTACATATAAGAAACATCCTATAGGAGTAGTGATGGGCATGCCCTTGTGAATAAAGAGAACGGCTGTCATAGTAAAGCAGTGAGTAGTAGTAAGGGTTTGCTTTCCAGATTAGATACTGCTGAAGCATTTGTTTTGACTCAATGTGGAAAGGTTGGACAGAATGCTTGAGTAAAGCAGGTTGAATAAACAATTGTGATAATGTACTGACCTGGTCATGAGTGGTACAGTTGTTCGAGCATGTTCTATGTTGTTTCGAACGGACTTAACACTGTTTAAGAAGTGAACAGAATAGAGTGTGTTGTGGCAGATATTCACATTTTTGTAGCACGTGAACTGATACCCCACTCGAGTCCCAACTAGCGACATGGCCAGCCTAACTATGAAGCCGTTTAAAGTATTGAAATCGTAAGTCTGACCGGGAAGTAATGGTCCTAACAACAAAATTTAATTCATCTTATCAAGTGCGGAATCGCCTAAGCTATGTGGCTTCATTGATCCGAGTCTTCAGATTAGCAACTAAATATACTAAGCACCGTTCACAATGGAAACCTTAACGTGAAGTAGGCCTCCATACCGTGTGGACTGCACTCTGAAGAGTGCATCGTTCACGGCCCTGTAGACTGAGATATGAGGCTCATGGACTCCAGTAAGACAGGGCAAATTAATTCAAGGAAAATTATGGTGTAGTCGGCAGGGCCTGTTTCACGAGAACGCATACAATTGATATATTTGTAACATAATGACAATCGGTCTTGTGTAGGACTTGAAAGGACAGATGATTAAGATACTGTGGAACCAAATGCTACGAGTCAGCTTGTTTCTACTGAATCAAATAATCGACCACTTTAGAATATTGAAGGTTGTTTTCCAACGTTATCCTCGAGGAAGCACTTGTTGTGTAGTATATGTTCCATGAAATATTCATGGTGACAGGATCGTCTTGAGATATCGATTGATCTACGTTGAATGAAACGGAGGTGTAAGTTTGACGACTTAGCCACGCTTGTTTGTATGTATCACTCATTTAACAAGGCTCCCGATGTTCACGGCGATGTTGAGCACAACGAACCGAAAACCGACTGGTGTGGACGATTCGTGGAAGGATTCTGTGAATTACCTGAGTTGGAATGATGTTAATGTCTTACAACAGATGTGATCCTTTGCCCATCACTTCGGAATGATGTCACTCCAATAATATATGCTTAAAATACTGACTTGTGTATGTTTAATTTGTGTATCAGTGAAACGTCCGAACAAGTCACGGGAAACAGGGCGGCAAGCGGTGGTTTGAGTTAACTCACAGGTGAGCAAGAAAATAACATAAAAGAAGAGTTTTGAATAAACTTTCACCCCTGATAAGTGCACCACTGTTGGAGATTCACCTTAATTGTGTGGTAGCAGAGCTCTCCACAATGTAACTGATTACTCGGTAACGGTTGAATCTGCCCTAATAGGTGGTGTTAGACCCATCGTAAAAAAGTGGACATGGGGACAACAGGAATTCGTTGTTAGTAGTTATTCCATCAAAGTAGTTGCACAATTCTGCGGTGGTTGATCTCACAAATGCTAAGGATAAAACGTTGTACTTGAATGCCAGTCAAAGCAGCACAATACCATAGATATTCCACTAGATCTTCTCCGAAGGCGCAGTTATTTGGAGTGATCAACATAATCAGCGGATCAGTGATCGAAAATGTCGCCTGTCATCATCACGATTTGTACTGGTACTCAATAAATCAACAGGGTAGAAGAATTGTTGACCAAACAATAGCTATATGTATATCCACTAAAACACTTCTCAGTGTTGTCAAGACATAATGTTACTCAACTAACGACTGGACGATTACCCATAGTATTTGCCTTTATTTTTTGAATATCAAGGAACCTATGAGAATTTCATTACGAAGAAAGGAAAGGATGTTCAATATCGAAGAAAAGGAAGGGGGAAGTCAACTGGATACAAATCTAAAGTGCAGACTCTATTCAACAAACTAAGGTCGGTGAACTGACGTCTTCGAGACCAGGTCTAATGACATCAATCAACAACTACCAATTGACAAAGTTTCGAAAATACTCTCTACTGAAACCATAGAGAATGAAAGATATTTTTATTCAATAAACTCGCCACAAATGGTTACTCAGAAGAACCCCTCATTTTCGTGCATAACAAGAAACACAAACAAGACAAACTACAAACGACAGATAGAAAATGTGTATATGTGGCTTCCTTTCAAAACAAGAGTAATGTTAAAAATGAAATCAAGAAACTTAATATAACAATCAGTAAAACGCATTTCGTTGTTCAGCATCCCCATCAACCTGTCTTCACGCTTATTTTGTGTTCTCAAGCGAAAGTTATGCTGCGTGTTTACACTGGCTCCTATTAGGTTAACTATTTCTTTTGTAGCTAAGGGACAAGCTTTATGAGTCAAAATCTGCATACGGTCGAGACCGTCTTCCAAGGTGGTCAACTGGAAGTCTAACACGGATCCTGTTCTTAATCTCTGTGTTCTTGTGTCAACTAAATTATTCGATCAACTTATCTGACTTGTTGAAACGGATCGAAAGAATCTGTGGAGTTTGTAGTGGTCAAGACGAGTTACTGAATAGACTAGGTAAATTCGAGTGTATCTCACTAGGCAATCGGTGATAACTGAATGAACGAATGAGACAAAACAGTGCCAAAGTTCCAGCAAGTTATGGTAATCGAAAGGATTTAACTCACAAGAAAGTGTTCACAAGTTTTAGAGATGACCACCACAATATTCCAAATTACCAGTATCCGGGAGTGGGTAATATCACAGAGTTCCCGTGGACTAGTAAAGCGCGATCCGGGATGAGACGATGTTCGTAGTACAACGGAGCTAAAAAAAATTGGATGATAGATCCGTGTAGTATCGTCAAACGACTGCGCAAAGGAGAGATGAGCAGACCGACGTGCACAAAATTTGTATTGTATTACAAGGTCACTTTTACCAATTTGAACAGCATGCAAAGGTGATACAAAAGGTTGTACCGAAATAAAACATCGTTTGCAAACAAAAATAAGGAAATCTCTACAAGATCAATCAAAGCTGTTGTAGAGACCATCGTAATCTTTCTGCAATACCCACTCATGTGTTCACAAACGCATTGTGAAACCAATGAACCTTCCGTGGCAGTGCATTTTTAACCTGGATAGACAGATTATGTAACTGTGCTTTTTCTCCCACGGACATTTTAGAGTCTAAGTAACAAAACTCATGAATTCAAATGAAATGACACTGGTGGCTTGCCTGCTTTAGTACATGCGTTCGTACGCGATTAAATCACATTACTCATAAGACGTGATTGTCTTTATATATGGTGTTTGGTGTGCAATTAGTGATGTAATGAATTCATGAAAGCATGGTCGGAATTCAAACCCCGGTCGTAGTAAGGAATGCATGGCTGACGGGTTTCAACAAGAGGGAAACAAGGTTTTGGTACGTTTCCTCTAAGGACGCCGAGTGAGAAGTCTACAGGAGTGCGAAAGCCGTGACCACATAAAAGTGACGTCAAACTGATAGTAAGACATTGGAAGTTTGCTTGCTTGATAGGTTTCTTCTTACGACTGAACTGGATGTTTTACCCGAGCCGTTCAACTGTTTAATGGTTTGTTACCAACAACATCTGCACCGTACACAAAAGTGAACTTTGAAAAACAAGTAACGAAAGTTTGCATTTCGTTAGATAACACAGTGCATGACAAACGTGCTTTCGAAAATACCCGTTCATCACGCTCTCTGTTCTCAAACAAACAGCAGTTTGTGGACAAGCTGAATTCATTCTATTACAGCTTTTAACAGTGACATTTCTTCGCGCTGATGGCCAGTTCATACCTGAACCTCTGTGTTGATTCATCACTAGTAACCATTCAGTGAGCTGTGCTGAAGCGTTTACAACGAACGGTCGATCGTGTACTCTATTGCCTTACAGTTCAACAGCCATCCTGCTCACGACGAAAAGTTTACTACTGTCCAATTTTCACAAAGAAGTTTATTTCCAGTGTATACTTCTTGTGAGAATTACTAACTTGTTTCTATCTTTCCAATATACAGGGAGGTCTGCCACCATGGCTACTGAGAAGAAATCCAACGATGAAGTTGCGCTCCTCGAATCCCGGTAGGTCGATATTCACATCAACTTTGAAACAGCTATGTGCTATTTTGGTGGACACCTGAAATACCCGAAGAGAGACCAATACAACTTTTCCTTTTTGAGAGTTGAAAATAGTGGTGTTGTTGTTCGTAGTTCGGGTTGGTAATTTAGGAACTCGGATATCCGCCGTGCTTGGCATTTAGGTTGTAAATTATTGGATCGTCACCTTGGTTACGCGCTCAGTCGCCTGACTCAAAACCGAGAAGTGAGAAGAGACGCGGCGGCACTGCCTACTAGACGAGCGAGACGTGACGAGACAAACTAAGGCCACAGAAGCTCTAGCTTTATAGGACAAAACGATTACCATAGATGGACGACAGACACAATGCGAATCAAATGAGACAGCCAGGGGTTCTGAACAAATCTCATTACAGGGGCCGTCAGGAGGCGACGCGAGGAAAACACTGTTCAGATGGCGCGCAAGCGTTCGATCGCACGGCTGCAATCTGATTGGCTGAATGAGATCATACCACCAATCACGACCATACCGTCCGAGCCGGGCCGGTCGATCGACGTGGCGTGACGCATACTGGCTGTCTCGTTAGGAGATGCGCATCTTAACGTTTCATCACCTAACGAAGTGACATCATCAGTGCGTAGTTGTTTGAGCGTATAGGTCTCGGCGTTGAAGCTCTTAAACTTACACGCTCAAACACACGCACTGATGATGTTACATCGTTTGGTGATGAAACGTTTGCAAACCTAAATGTCAAACTCGGCAAACATCCGAATGCCCAAAACAACCTTTCCTACAAAATTTTATGCGAACATATGAATGATAGACATTGGTCCTCCAATTTTTGTTAAAGTTCAAGCCAATATGTGTGCGTTGTTTAAGTTATAAGATAAGCAACTCACTACCGAAGTGTGTACTAATTACAAAAACAGTAGAGAAGCTGAAAGACATAAACAGAGGATTGTTACTCTTCGGAACGTTATTGCGGCCACATGTTTTCATGCCTATTTTCTACCTGTAAATTCTCCTCTTTACTTTGGCCGGAGAAGTGTTTTAGGATTTGTAAATCCAAAGAAACTTTGAGTGGTTGTGGAGAACAGCGACTGGCTAACATGGAACACTAGAACACATTGAGGCAAAATTACGAAAGAGGTTAAAACTGGCCAATCTTGGTGGCTGTCTAGAAAGCGGTTAGGAAATCTGCAACTCAGGTTGATTCCTGTGTATATACCGAAAGACTGTAAGCATCTCAAACTCGAGTATTATGTTGGACAATGCGTTCCAGTAAGTGTTCAATCTTACTCAACTGATGAGGTTTGTCAGCGGATGACTCAGTAAGGGGTGATTTTATCTCACACATCTACTTTAATCAACTGATCTAAGCTCAGTGGCTTTTCAGAGTGGCAGACTTTTTGAACCGTATGGCTATCCGAGAGGCTCATCTTTTCAACTTCAAATATGTGTCCCGTTTTTGCGGATATTGGCGGCAGGCTAACAAACTCTGTACTGGTCAGAGTGTATCATGTATTTCAACTTTTTGGAAAATTCTTCATGCCGGAATGCATAACTAACTTAAACCAAAGACTCAAATATTGCTTGTGCTTTATCTGTTTATGACCGTAAAATTTGTGGGCTTACTTAGATCATCTATCCTACGTCTCTTTCACTCATGAAGACAAATGAAATACAACAGTGTTGGCAAGACATTTATCCACACACACATTCAATGGTGAATATACACATCGTTACACCTATTTGACATTAAATGGCGAGTGGTCAACGATAGATCAATGTTTAAGGTAAACTAAGATATACCAAACCTTACATACATCTTACAACTCGTCAGATGCCTACATACTCGGCCCGATAATACACGGATTATCTGACAGCACTCACTTATTGTGTATTTCACGTATTCCGCTTCGCGGACTGATAATCAAAGTTTACTGTGAAACAAAAGTTGAACCTAAAGGCTATTTGCTCACTGAGAGAATGTTAAATGTTCATGGATTTAAGTATAGTTGCTTTCGTAAATAAATCAGAATGTATACAGGTCGTTAGTAGAAATACAAGTATTAAGGTACATATTCCGAGTTCATGTTGTAAACAGTTTTTTTATAATCAGATCTGAATGTTTTTACATTGTTTTCCTGATGTGAGCCAAGAACGTGGATGGCGCAACGGTTATTTACTCAAGAAGGCAACACATGGGTTAAGCGCTTAAAGTGAACCACAAACAAAGACACTCATTTGCATACGGTACTAGGTCCAGACCGTCTAGGTTGTCACAGACGCCAATGCTCATTTCCTTTACGTAGCAAAGACCATTTTGGGTGATGCTGCACTTCGATGTTTCTTCCTATATTTTTCCTGCGGCTACTTCGATGTCAAAATATATGCCCTGCTCCTACTATTGAATAGCCGTCATGTGAGTAGTATATCGCGGTCGCTCATCCTCACTACACTACTAATTGGGTGTGTCATTAAGCTAACAGAGTGACTCCCAAATAACCGATTTTTGCCAGGAACCAATAGAGGTTTATATAGGCTTCTTTTAGCCAGCTTTCTGCTTATCAGCGCAGTTTCAGAGTGTAACCTTAGAAGAACTGTTACCGTCCATGTATTCCAGACTTTCTCGTTGTAAAATCACCATTGTTTGTTCTGCTAGTTCTTTACCCGGCAGGCTAAACTGATATCTTTAGACCATATGATGACCTAACTGATTACCAGCTGGTTCATTCCTCTCCTTGTTTTCTGTTCACACTGAAATCACTGATCAATATCAACACTGCCCCGCTTTTAATTCATGCTTGTCTACGTATCGTAGCCCGTGTGACCTAACTGACAACAACGATAAAAAGGGTTTCTGCAGAAAACAACTTAAGTAACTTGTGCGTACTAAGTCCATTTGAGCTATAAATGTTTTGAATATATCTAGGTCTTATCTGATAAATCTAGGTGTTTAACCAAAAGCACACTCTGTGTTGTTTATTTCATGTCTCGGATATAACATCAGAACATATTTGAGGACATCATCCTGTGCGGCTCGGGCGGAGGTTACTGAATCATGTTGACCAGTTGTCTTGAATTTTGTTGAAACAAGGCGTGTCAACAACGTGCGTGATTCGTTTCAGCCAATTTATCGAAGTCACAGAATTACTTCGAAATGGGCTAAAAATCACAGCTTGATATTCATTAAGGCCATTCATCATTCTGCTTGAACATATCATAACCATCTGCTGGCAAACTTGGTAGATATCGGCCAACTACAACCATTAAGAAACTGTTAACTGCACAATGTTACAAACGTCACATTATAAATCAGTGTCGAGCAATCGTTGGTGTATAAGTTGTGTTTTCGATATTGGGTTACCTTTCACACAAATCTTCCCTCTCACCCAAGCCACTTATCTATCTAATCCAATCTTATAAACCAGTTCAAATGTATATTCCTGTTGTATTTATTCATTTTTCTTTTTGATGCCTTCATGGACACACGCGGAAGAATTTTACTATTTACCGATTTCACTGGGGGTCTGTAATTGACGAAATTTTGGTATATCAACAGATTGAGTGAAAATATCCAACTTTTGTCTTCAACAGTGCTGTATTTGTTGAACTTCCAACAGATTATTTCCTGAAAGTGGTGGACTGGTTTGATGTGCTTCTTCCAATGCTTCGGAAATATTTGTACACGGAGGGAGGACCTGTCATCATGGTGCAAGTAAGTTGGGCGGCTATGTTGTTTGAATGAATTACTCGGAATAGAATAAAACGAATTTCAGAATCGTTACAAATACGTTAGATCGTGGTTCAATGGACTGTCATCCATCCCTGTACTGTTCGCTCGGGAACTCACACCAAGCCTGTGAGATTTCATGGGACACAAGCAACGTTACGATGTCTACTTACTAATATTTGAAACAGCCCATCGATGCGATCGGAGGGAGATATCGACATGCCGCCCGTGCTCCAGAATGCGGACAGGGACAAGAAGGTTAGTGGAGACTGGATCGTACGGCTAACCTTAGTGGGGTGCTTAGGTGCTCATACGAGGGGATGAAGTTGGTTTGTCCTTTGGTGGAAAGTCAACACGAAGCGGTGGAAACAGTGAAAACGCTGAGTAGTTCAGTTAGTAGAGCGCCTACCGCATTTGGGTCTGTTGCCACTACCGTTGGTTCTAGTCGGAAGGAGGCTCAGATTTTTCACCTCGGGTCTATTATCCAGTAAGATCATCGGAACAAGCTAATCTACTGAACTCAAATAAGCTAAACAGAATGGACATTATCACATTTTGAGGATTACCACCTTAGGGTTTACCCACAACTTCACCGGTATTCTAGCTCTTTCTCGTTCTCCCCTCCTCTCTCTCTCACTATATATATATATATATATATAATTAAATGTAAAAGGTAAACACCAAGTGTCGAGTGTTTATTGCGACGCTTTAAATCCACACTCGAATCCGATGTCAAATAAGGAATCAGATAACAGATCCTAGTGTGGATTTGAAAAGTCACAAAAAATACCCGACACTCGGCGTTCGCCTTCTACACTTAGTCGCGTTATTACCCGGGCTGCAGATATTTTCAACAACTATATATATATATATATATATATATATTATTGGGCAACCACCCACTACAGTACGTCCCAATTACAAAAATGGGAAAGGGAACACCCATATAAGTTGTTCACGTCAAACGACTATCCCAGACCATTCATAAGCGCACGCCCCAGTAACCCGACCGATTGTTGTTTCTAACTACATACGGGAAAGTCATCATCTTACCTTACATACGTAAAACCTGGGAGACAACTGAGCGCATCCTGAGAAAATCCGGAGTCAAACTCTTCCACAGATCAACAAACAGTCTTCGAAATATGTTTTGCAAAATCATAGATCCTGTTGAAACGCATGAACAAATGGGTCAAGACTGTGACCAAGCTTACGTAGACGAAGCCAGTAAACCGCTGAATACAAGTTTACACGAACACAAGTTAGCGCTGCGACGGGCAGATCAGAAGTCACACCTTTGGCAACACTGCGCAACCACAAGTCACGAGGTCAAACTGGTTAATGCCAAGGTGATCAGACTAGCAAAAGGGAAGCAGAGACGACTAGTCCCTGACTTAATCTTTCCTCGCAATGCTTTCAACAGACACATCGGCCTCGACAGGCTACGCCCCATTGGTCAATTATGTACGGCGGAAACGAGCGATAGATCGACAAACATTGCTGACCAGCTGGCAAGTGAGGTGTAATTCTTCCACCATTTTGTCTAACAGCGGATCCTAATATGGATTTGAGACGTCACAATAACTACCCACTACTCGGTGCTCGCCTCTTACACTTAGTCACATATGTAATCATATCACACTTTATATATATATATATATATATATATATATATATAGTTACTGATGCGCACTTAGGGGTGTGTTTGATTTCAAGTTGAACATCACTAACATTTGATCACGGCTGTTACATTCAGATAGACTTTCCAGTCGGCCTCTTAAGAGCAGAAGCACTAACTCGAGTTTCGCTCCCATTAGAGCTCGTCATTAGTGCATATCCTTCCCAAAGTCGGAATTGGAACTCCGGCCACGCTTTCGTCAGGCAACCATGTTGACCACTGCGCCACTGACCTCACATTAGCCACGACCGAATTATCATATCTCAACGGTCAGCTACTTTTGTTTCAACAGTTTTCGTAAAGCTAATCATATATTTAACATGAGAATGGAATTTTGACATTCCGCACTGCAGACAGGCAAGACCGTTAGTACACCCCTTGTTGGAACTAGTCCAACAGATTATTACCCAGTCTATGGTCACTATCGAAAACCAATCGACAATGAAAAACAAGGACTCAGCGCGTTGACCCTCGTGTATTTGTGTCGACCCTGGAACGTAAAGTGTACAGAGAAAACACGTCAAGCTAGCGGGGCACGGAGCGAGTTGTGATTGTAGCCCCGGGACGGATATTGCAAGTGGAATAGCTTGACTAAAACAAAAGTGGGCAAAAAGCCAGAATCATCAGAAATGTACGAGTGAATGCGACTATCAAAAATATCATGTTATAGTCGCTACACCCTCAATCAATTGACGCCATTATATTTATCTTTCCTTAGTGGAGGACGCTGGTTTAGAAGTGCGCGTAAAAGTGATCATGTTTTATCTCACTTGACCGTGTCGTTATGGACGCCTTCATCTGTGCTCATTAAAACGTAAACCCAGCTGTTGGTGAATGAGGCTGATACCTCAACTGTTTCCCTATTTGAGGGAAAAGAACTGATGCAAATTCTCTGTTGAAAGTTGACGAGTCACTCATTATTTGCAGTGAAACCGCCTTCTCAAGTGCCAGCAATCTTTTGGCGTTTTACTCAAGTCACTGAACCAAATAGGAGTATATATTTCCTGAGAAACTGCTGATATAACTCCATCGTTCGCGTCACCTTAACGCATCCATATGGATGCACAACCTACTGTTTGATTCGAAACACCCGTTTTTCATTTGCGGTTTCGTTATTGCTTTCAGTTGTAACGCATTCACTACCTGTGTTCTACTGGTTTTCAAACAGTCAGTTATATTTTTTGTCGGGTTTCCATTGCTTCCCAATGGACATTCTTTTGATTTCTTCCTCAACATCAGCACATTCGGCTGGTTCAACCTGACATTGCTTTGTAGTAAATAGTTTTCGGGTGTTGTAGTTGAACTCGGACCGCTCTTGGTATCGGTAGTATCTTAATGTGGCTTTGGTGCAGCTCACAACGTTATTGTCATGTTTGATTCTATCATTTACGGGGTTCAGTAGGATAGCTTGGTATCAGTTAGGCTATCCCCGCTAAACCTTACCTAGAGGGTTATTCCAGGCGTGACTTAGCAAGGCAGACGAGGAGTGTGCAGGAACTTGGACCGATATTTAAACCACCTGAAGTGCCAGGTACAAGTGCGCCGCTATTTTACGAACACATATTGAAATCCCATCCACCCTCCTTGATCACACGTGGTTCCAAATAACCCAGATTGGGACTTCAGGGTTCACAGTAGTGACAGTAAGTTAAAAGTATGGAATGCAGCAGTGAATATGATGGAATCTGTTCACTGGTGGTCGTAATAAATAGGCTGCTCACTGTCAAGGACTGTCGCTGTAGGGTTAGATGGTTATTCAGTACAGTCAGTTTTCTATGAAACCTTTCTCATTTTTTATAGAAGTGAGCACAAAGTGGAGTAGGCCCTATGAGGAAGGGCTGATGTAGAGGAGGATTGTGAGACTGACTTTCTTGAAGTGTAGACCATATATGTGACGTACAATTAGTAATACTGGCTGAGTGATGATGCCAAATTATCGTAGCTGCCAAGCTAGAGGACAGTCAATGATGGAAGGCAGAAATCACAAATTGAAAAAGCGACACTCGACAAAGCACTGAGTGTCCAAGAGTCTGTATATAAAATCCAATTGATTTTCCGACGTTCAGAACCACCGATTATAGGAGATAAGCTGTTGTGCATTTCTCCGATAGTTTCGTGGATGCCGCATATTTGCCCCCTTAACACTGCCAAGGTCTGTGTGCATACTTTAGCTTGCTTCATAACACTACATCTAACTTTATCAGTACTCACAGTTGAGTTCAGCTTTCTCGTTCACATAGACATTCCATTCAGTCCCTTTCGGAAGGAGACATCAGACTCGAGTTTCGTCTTTATCAGAGCTCGTCAAAATTGCAAGCACTGAGGTGTAAGGCTGTGGACTCCGGTCTACTCTCTTGTGAGGCAAATGTATTGACAACTGCGCCATTAGACTGATACGATATATACCGGTGAACAGTTTGTTTCATACAAGATTCCAGTTATTCATCAGCAATTCAAAACTCTGATCACTAGGGTAAAGGAACTCTGTTGCTTCTGTATGACTCAGAAATCATTATCGCTGGATTATCGGTTGGGATTAAAAAGAGGGGTTGTATATTTGAATTTGAGATTCCGCAACCAACCCAAATATTATCCATAAATTGGGGTGGCCTGGCGTTTCAATGGGACTAGTCGATCAAGCCCCTTGTGAAATCAAAGGCGCAGTGGTGAGCACTTCTTGCGATTCGGTTCACAAACCCCCGTGGAGGCGTAAACATACAGTCTTCATCCGATTCACCAAGGCCGAAACTCGGTTTTATCATTCGTTTTAGAACGCGATAGGCTAAAATGTCTATCAGAATGTGAAATCTGCAATATGTAAGGTGCATTCGTTATCAACCAAATCCTCAATTGCTCATCGGTAAGCAAGGACGACAATCCATGCTTTCCCGACGATGGTATCCAGCCTGGCTTGCAGCCGGTAAATAGACAGGTCGATTGTGAACAGGATTGCCATGCACAATTAAAAGTTAGTAAATTAGGCGTGAAAATTTCATTTGAATTAGCCTGTCACTCGATAAGAGGCATACTGATGATCGATTATGTGACCTATGGGTTGCAGACGATGACGAATAGCACACAATACCGTTAGCCTGACGATAATACGCCTTTTACCCTCGCTACATAAGTTAGATAATGTTTTAGTGACGACAGAAAGTGCAACAATATGAAAAGGAATAAGGTTTTCCTGTTTTTATCACGTGCATAATGTAGAGCGATCGATCGCGTTTTACATCAGTATAGTGTGCATGTAAATACCCTTAGAGTAACGTTAATTGTATGACGAAACTCCTCTGTAGGTGTAACTGCAGGTTTAGTGTTCAAATGGCAATGCTCACCACACTTCTGACTTAACAGTCGTTTCAAACCGAATAATCATACATATTTTGAGGACAGTTCTTAAGCGACCTTTGTGATATGTGGATGAGGTTAGTACCAATTTTGACATTCAGCACAGGGTTCGGGTTTGCTCATGTGGTGCCCGATGAAGTGTACTGCTGTCTAAATCCCCTCCACTTTGAAATGTCAGCATCAATAAAATTATCCCCACATGTCATCTTTATACTTCTCGACGTCAGTTTGAAATGACCTTAATAGTTTCGCTGGTTTCTCTGTGTATCATCAGAGCGTTCCAGGACTGAGATGATTATAGAATAGTAGGGGTTGGTAACGGACGTATCGCCGTGGAGTTCTAACAGTGTGCCAGAGATGGATCTAAAGGACGCTGTAATCGAGGTCGATCAGGAGATGCATGCTACACACACACACACACGAGGCGTTATCGTGCTCCCCATATTAGAGCGAGTGTTCTGTCTGAAGTAAATATCTCCTTAAATGTTGTGTCGGTGTGTTCTGTCCACCGTGGTAGGCTGGTTCGCGCTGACCTGATACGGTTGGGAGGCCTGCTAGTGTATGTTCTTGCATGAAAATCAGATTTTAATGTTATGCTTCAGTTTCACTTCAATATCTCACTGCGGCCGGCTTAGTGCTTACCAGTCTGAAAATATTGAACAATACACTTAGGCTTCTCTTGAACTGACATCGATTAATTGTAGAGTGGTTTGGGATACATGGAAATAAGACTAAGAAATATTAAGCTGGAAAAAGTATGAACTGTACGAATCCGACTGTTATGGCCGACCTAGTTGCATTCCATTTTGGTAACACCTTATGCCGCTTGAACGACCTCAATGAATTATTCTTCTCAGTGTGTTGGATGAATGTGGGGTCCTGAACGAGTAAGATGAAGTTGTTTTGAGTGTGCCTCCTGAATACTTAATCCATGATCATTGGCTATTTTAGTTGATCATTTATTACCTAGAATTGTCTCCATTCATTTTTTCGTTTTCTCGTGCATACTACAGCTAGAAAATGAATATGGTTCCGCCGGGATTTGTGATCACGATTATATGTCCATGTTGTACGACTTGGCAAGATATCATCTGGGTCCGGATGTGATCCTGTTCACCACAGATGGCGCATCAGAACAGCTGCTGCGATGCGGTTCGAAGGATGAACGTTACTTAGCTACGATCGACTTCGGTCCCAGTGAGTGTGGGCAGATGAATGTTTTTATAAATCCCTGTTTACCTCGCAAAAACAAAAGGGTTCGTTAATGTGCAAATCCAGAAATCTCCGTGTAATTAAACATTATCAAGTAGCTGGGTACGGAGTTGATTCGAACTTAAACAGTAAGTGTTGGCTTTATTCTTGTAACAAACAACACAAAATGTTTATGCAAATTCATCAAACCAAACTCCGTCGGCAGTTGCTGATGTTAATTTATTATATTAATCACGTACTTGGTAGAGTCAAATTACAAGACGCCGTCGTACCTACTCTCGTGCGCGTAATCTGCATGTTAGCCATACAATAATACGGTCGAAACAGACACCTGTGCGGTATTCCATTCGGAAGGCTAAATGACAGTGCGTTAGCAATCTTTATACACCACTTACGGCATTCTTACACATAAATTGATCGCATTAACCTTATCTGATTGAGGGAAATCTGGGTAAAACAGAACAGAAATTGGACGCTAAAAAGTAGTGGAAAGTGGATGACATCCGTCCAGGAACATCTTAGTTATTTGTCCCAATATCAATGGTTGCAGTGATAACGCTTGTACGCGAACATAGCGGCAAAAAGGACTAGGGTGAATTATGTTTACCGCTCGTATTGAAATTCGTTTTTGTTACATTCGTCCGTACTTTGTCTAGCAAATCATTAGAAAGCACATATAAGCAGACCACGATCAGAACTACCAAAGCAATCACCGGCAACTACGTAACACCTGTTAGTGTTTTTGACCTTGGTTATCCACAGTATTTTCCTTTTCGTCATATCTAGCCAAAGAAAGCTGTGCAAAAACGGGGGGAAATATTATGAAGAGGACTTTTTTTAGAGCATTCTTACACGGATCTCATATGCATTAGTTAAACAGTCTCTCGAGCTCTTCCAAAAATAAACGTTTAGTTAATTTCTGCCCAGTGAGACCATTATTATTATTGAATAAAGCAGTTAGAACTCGAACAATGGTAGATGCAAGCATTTCGTATTGACTCGTCAATACCGGATTTACAATAACACGGGTGCTTTTTTATACCAAACAACTAGAGGGGTTGATAATCAATAAGCGGGTCAGGATAGGTCATTAAGTCCAGGGAAGGGTCAAGTTCACGAACAGTTGTTTTTGAACGCAAAG
>LUCH01001645.1:78128-104342 GCA_013368495.1 Paragonimus heterotremus
CGAGCTATTTTAATGCTCAGCTTGGTCGTCTTTCTCCGGATGAGAGGCGGCTGGGAGATATGTTTGTTGTGCTGGCACAACGCACTGACAATGGCGAAAGACTGCTACAGCTATGCGCATCCCACGGTCTCTATATTTCAAGCATTGCATTCCAACACAGGAAGAAGCAATGTGTTACGTGGAGATCTCTGTGTGCTCCCCAACCGTGGACACAATTTGATCATGTTGCAGTCGGTTACAGATGTCAAGGACTGTCGTGCCTTTTGGAGCAACCACCTGGACTCAGACCATGATGTTGTGTGTGTCCGTTTTGTATTGTCATTTGCCCAGAGGACATACACTCGTAAATGCAAGGCACTTAACTGACATTCGAGCGATGAGGATGTACAGAACACTTACCAGAAGGCGTTAGTGAACAAGTTGCCCAGTTCGAGTCAGGTGAGAGATCCTAACGAACACCGGACACAAGTTTCCACAGCTATGAAAGCATGCTGTGAACAGGTATATTTCGAAGGATTAGAACAGAACTAGATTTCTGTTACTTCCCTAAACCTCATGAACAAGCGTCGCTCGATCCCACCTGGCTCTGAATATGATGATGACCGTAGAGAACTCAAACGCAAGCTGATTAAAAGCTTGCACAAAGACCGTGAGCACTACTTGGTCGAACAGTCGAAAGAGATGGAAAGAGCCTCTTTATCTGGGAATATCTGCAAACTACTTTCTCTGATCCGTGGTTGCACTGTCCGTCGAGTCGTTATAAGTGAGACCATATATGAAAAATATGGTTCACTTATCACCAATCAGTCGCGCCGACCTGACGGATGGGCTGAACATTTTGAAGAACAGTTCATATGGCCTCAATCAGATCAGGTGGACGACGGGATCCGAATGGTCAGTTAGTGCGTTCCAGACGGCCTCCATAGAAAGCAGAAGCGGTCCTAGAGCTCAAGTTATTGAAGCGTAATAAGGCTCCTGAACCAAACCTCCTCCCTCCTTCTCTTCTCAAGAATGATGGCGAGAGGTTGGTATCGGAACTGACAAAACTCCTCCAGACGATCTGGGAAACTGAAGAGGTACCTCGTGATTGGTGCCTATCAACAGTCGTTCCCGTTTTCATAAAGGGACTCCGAAGTCTATATGACAACCACAAAGACATCAGTTTGATGTCAATTGCGTCCAAGTTACTCACTGATCTCACTTTTCGTCGGCTCACTAAGCCCAGAGAAGGCCAAATACGCGAAGAACAGGCAGGATTCCGATCCGGTCGAGGGTGCGTTGATTACACTTTTACCTTGCGATGGATCTCGGAACATCGGCACTGTTACAGACATCCGACGGTCATGGTCTTTTTAGACCTGAAGGCTGCTTCCGATTCAGTTACTCGTAACGTACTCCGGAGCTGCCTTCCCAGCAAAGGAGTACCAGAGAAATATGTGAATCTATTGAGATCACTCTGTGCTCACTCTGCAAGCAGGGTGAGAGTTGATGGACAACTGTCTCGGGCGTTCATCACTTCTAGTGGTGTTCGTCGGAGGTGTCCGATTTCCCCCTTCCTGTTCAATTGTGTCATGGACGACATTCTGGAGGGCGCCCTTCGCGAATCCAGTGGGCTTGGAGTTGAGTTTCTTCCTGGCGCTAGATTGACCGATCTAGAGTATGCGGACGACATTGTCTTACTTAGCCCCTCTGTCGAAGACATGCAGACCATGCTGGACAGGTTGAGCGATCGAGCTGGTTTGTATGGAATGCACTTCGCACCTTCAAAATGCAGTGTTGCTTCAAGACTGGGGCATTTCCACTCCTACTTTCTTTATTGCACGTAATCCGCTGGAGACTGTGAACAGTTTCACATACTTGGGTAGCACCATCTCGTCAGCCTGTAATATTGCTGATGAGATATTGGCGAGGATAGCAAAGGCACGCGTTACATTCGTCGAACTGCGTCATCTGTGGCGTCAAAAAGACGTACGGTTGTCGCTGAAAGGAAAGGTATATAATGCCTGTGTGCGCTCAATTTTGCTTTATGGTTCGGAAGCGTGGCCTGTTCACAAAGAAGATATCAACAGACTCGCTGTGTTTGACCACCGTTGTCTCCGCCACATAACCCACATTAAGTGGACTGATTGCGTGAGCAATGCCAGCTGAGCGTTTACCGTACCGGGCATAATACACTGAGACCACCAACAGTTGAGTAAAACCACATGGTGGTCAAGCAACAAGGTAGTCACGAAGTATGAAGACTCTGACTGCTCCATTGAGCAGAGTGGGTAGGTGTTGCCTACCTGGATAGGGTTCTCGTGATCACTCCAACCGCTGGTTAGAGACGTTATCCGAGATGGCTGTGTATCGCAGTCAATGGCATACCTGTACCCATACCATTTATAGTTCTTCCGCTTAGTCTTCTTTTAATAATTTTCAGAGTTCTTAGTACGGTTTTCTTCCAGGATATTCCACTGTTGAGGTGAGCGGCGGCCCGAGTCACAGTACCACTTGGTCAGGCTCGTGGCTGCTATTATGATGATGGTGATGTTGATGATCGGATGGATAGATATGTTGACGTCCAGAGCACGAGGTTGTCTATTCACGTGTTTTATCGTGCGCATGCCGGGCGGAAACTTTATACGACACCCGTCGTGCACACGTCCTTCTGTTTAGAACGAGTCTGCCCGTCGCTGTCTATCAGTCTATCTGTGTGCACATCCAGCGTGCGATCACGTACACCATGTGGTGGGCTCGAATAAACCCTTCGGGACATCTTGGATTGACATCGAATCATTCGAACTGAATATTGAGACAACTAACGGTCATCTTAAAGTGGAATAGGTGTACAGAAGTGGATACAAGTTTCGCTGGCATTATTTCCAGGTGAGGAACCGTAGGCTGTTACTAACTCTAATTATGTAATATAATCGTGAGTCACTTCGACAGCTCAATATCGTGATCGTTTTGATGAAGTATTACGTAGTCGATATGATGGTTACTTGCATACAAATCAAAGGGTTATATCGCTTGGTGCGAAACTGGTCTGTTCGGCATCCTGCATGAACCTTTTGCCTCCCCGTTCTTCTCAGGCACACACGATGTAAACAATGTGAACTAGTGGTGTGCGATAAGGGATCGATTGCTTGTTGTCTTTCGAAAGGATTTCGGTGAGTATGTTTCACAATCGCGGCACATCCTTATTCCAACCTCGAAAATGGGGGTTGTATCGTAAATCAGAGTGCAAGCAGACGTACACAAGGGACATTAAATCAGTGAACCAGTCAAAACTGAACCACTTATATTCGCGATGTATCACGCGAGCGTTAGTAGCCAATTAGATACGAGGTGAACGCTTTGGCATTGTAAATGAAGTAAATGCACACAACAATGGAGTCCTTGCATATTTTCAAAGTTCGAAGTACGAGAAACAAATTCTCTTGTGGCATCTACTGGAAGTACCAGGAGGTTTATCTTCCACTAATGTGACCGACACATTTCTGACCTACCTTTCAAGGAACCTGGTTAACTGGATAGGAGTTTTAAAACAACGCCTTAACCGACAGTATACTGTACTGTATCTTGTGAATGTTTACAAAATATAACTGTTAACTGGTTAATATCGGTTTATTACAGACGAGGTATCCAAACCAGTCACTAGCGAAAGTATGTGGGTACTACCTTAGGAAGCACTAACGATTACTTTTGTTCTACTTACCACGTTTTACGGTCAATTTTTGAGAAACTTATTAAACTACTAATGAGTAACGGCACTTTCGAACCGTAAACGGAACGGATATGAGAGAACACTATGCGTTGTGCTGATGCTCATCATTAGGTAATTCCTTGGTTAAACCAAAACGAGTTAAAACCAAAAGAATTATCGGTTTCGCAACGTTTCGACCCTCTCAGAGAGCCTTTATCAAGTGATTTAATTCAGAAAATTTACATTATACAACCTTCAAATGAGGTAGTTGTCAACTGTCATGTGTTTGTGTGTTTAACATGCAGTGTGCAGACGGGCTACCAATTGGGTGGGTTCACGGTTCACCTGAGGTCATCAGGTACCTCATCTGAAGCTTGTACAGTGTACATTTTCTGATTTGAATCACTCGATAAAGGCTCCTCGAGAAGGTTGAAACGTTGCAAAACCGATAACTCTTTTGGTTTTAACTCGCTTTGGCTTAACAAAAGAATTACTTCGCACTCATGAGTAGCACCGAATATTGATTACTTGAGAGTGCGTCAGGACAGAACGTTTCGTACAACTGTTGCCAAAGATTTCTGATAACTACGCGATGCTAATTTATCTGACTTTGAACGAAGTGATCCAACCTGAATGGTGTTAAACATACAGCTTGTTATTCACTATGTAACACTTGCATTAGAACAGAACTTTGTTACACGTGAACTGTCCTGTTTTTGACTAATCACGTTCACTTTCTTTATAAGATGATAATTGGACCCTTTAAATCGCTCCTGGCGATTTAGGATAGTCTACTCAGTGACGCGCAGCCGATACTTCCAATAAAGCTGGTTCAAAGAGTCCGGCTAAAGTCAGAAAAAGCGATCGAAATGACTGGAATTTATATGGTACTACCGCCAAAAGTACAATAGAAGTGCCTTCACACTTTGGGAGCAAATTAACCGAAAATCCGAATTGTGTAGCATAAAAAGACTTTCAGAAAACAGCAACCAAAAATGAGTTTTGCAAGTTGTCACCAATCAAGGGGAAGTTAGTTCATTAAAACAGTCGACTGTAGATGAAAGTGACAATGTGTCAACTGAAACCAAGCAAGAAAGTTTTTATGGGTACGCAAGAAGAAAAAAACAGAAATTCCGTGTATGCAGTCATAGTACAAACTTCCCCATATCTGTTCATTGGACGCAGCAAAGGGCAAAATAAAGGACAAGTTGGAATCAACTTCTTACAGGTAAGCAAAACAATCTTCAACGAATTCAACAATCGGCACCATACTAAGCATGAAACTACAAACATACTAAGCGAATCTCGTCGAATCCAACACTTGTTATTTGCTTTATTCCAGAATCGTACGCTTATTACAGACGGGAGTGCGTGAAATGATATCAGTTCATATTTTGTGGTTTTTAATTCAAGTCCAGCTGGATCAAGGTGATTAATTTTAATTGCGTTGACTGTGCAGTCATTGATTTATTGCAGAACCATTGAATTGATATCATATCATTTCGAATAGCAATCAGTTTTATCGAGAACAAATAAAGTGTAATAGAGAACCTAAACTATTTTTGAAATCTCCTGATGTACTGTTGTTCCAAACAGAAAAATTCATCACTCTGTTATTTCCAAATTTATATTATAGGTAAACAGCGAATTCTACGTGGGTTGGTTCGATCACTGGGGTGACAAACATACAAGAACTTCAGACAGTGAGATAATCTCCACACTGATGAAGCTTATGGCTTACTCACCAAGAGTGAACGTGAACATGTAGGTAGATTTGACGGGATGAATTTCAAAAAAAATTTCACTAAAGATGGAAGATTTAGGTATGGTGAACTCTGAGGTATATTTAATGCAGTCCTTCTTTACTTAAACGATCAATGTAATTATGTATGTATGTACGTTGGTTACTAAAATGGTATGCCTCTGATGAATCGCTGAGTTTACCTCCGGAAACGATGGTACAGTGGATACAGTCCAATTCAATGAAACTGGTCGATCTGAATCTAAATGTGGGTAATCATCATGTATGCTGTGAAAATCTTATAAAACAGTTTTTCCTGACAGCTTAACATGCTGGCAAATCAGTATTTCTGAACCAGCCACAACTTGGCGGGAAGCTCAGGTAACTTGCGTAGTTAATATGCGCCATGAAGTTAGTTATCATAATTACAAATAGTGAGCTCAGTTGAGACGGGAGGTGTACGACAGCCGCAAAATTATATTAATCGTCAATGCTAATGGTGACACAGAACAAAACGTTTTCGTCTTTGTGATGCCCAGCAGTCAACTTAGGAGAAAATATATCAACTCCAAAAATCTCTAAATTCTCTTTTGTATTTGGTCTGTGGGCTCTGGGTAAATGGTTTCCAGACACGAACGATTAAATCCTCTGCCGTACGAACCACTTTAAAAAGAACTAACCGGAAAATAGCCGTTCCAAATTTCAAAACGGAGATCCTAAGACGTTTTAGTGTTCGTCAAGGCACTGTAATGGAGCTGTTATGAGACGTAGTAGTCTGCCGTAGCTTATTGTACTTTGAAAGAAACCAGGGAAGCTGAGAGAAGATTTTGATTATGGCGCAGTACAGTATCTTCTCTTTTAATCATGCATTTTCGCTGGAAGAATGTCATAGAATGGACAACCGGATCCATAATAAGAACAAGGGTTGGATCCGCTCATAGTCTACAGCCCGGTCAATTTGGTGCTTAAAACAAGGATGATTGATTAATTGTCTGGAATTTACTTGAGCAAATTTCAGCTTCATTCAAAAGCCGAATTATGGTTCACTGATCAATCCTCTGAATATTTATTTGGCCATTTTGGCTTAACGATTCAGATCAACTTTCCATGCTAGCTCGTTCGATAGGTGTGCTGACACCCACTGAAGGTGCTATTTTCATGTGTATATATTTTGATTGAACAGTACCCGTATAGCTTTTATTGTGCCAAACCCCCTGAGTTTCTCGGATGTAATTTAGAAATTCGTTCTAAAAATGTCTTCCGATAGACGATCACAAAATGTCGTCAACACTGAGATTGAAAATCTAACCAATAACATTCATGCCTTAACAACTGCATAGTCTACTCGTTGCGCTGCCCGAGATTCATTAATAACTATCAAAGGATTCTGGCATATAATAAATATCATGAATTAATGGGTTCAAAACTGCGCCCATCCATAAAAGTAGTGTCTGATGAGTTACAGCAACACCTGAATTCATTCAGATGATCTTGCTCACTGTTAGTTTGAGCAAAACCCTATCTTGTTGAGCTAGTAGTCAACTAAGTGCGGTTAACGTTATGGTAGTTGATCAATTAAGCAAACATCCAGTTGTAGGGAGTTCCTCAGAGTTGTAAGACATTACATGGAAATCGTCTCATGGCAGCCCATATAACAGGCTTGAAGAGGATATCCGTAGGAAGCTCAGGCGTAGCCTGATTGCTGATCGTGGAGTTCAGCTAGGAAGGATACTTAGGGTAATCAGGGTAATCAGAAACTGTTTTTGTTTTAGAGAACACTAATGGGCTGTTCAATCTTAACCGTACTAACGACTCAGGACATCTGTCTGTCAGTGAAGCTATGGTCAAGGCGGATAGCACAACCAACCGTAATAAGTCCAGGAAGTTAATTATGCTGAACAACCCACTTTGAGAACTTGTAAAACTGGTCTTCTACCTTTACTGTGTTATCATCGCAAACTTGCAATGTAGTGCCCCGGTGGGTGGGTTTAAAACCACCCTCCAAAGTTGAAGTCCGCTACTGCATTTGGGCTCTTAAACACAATAAGGACGCTGGCTCCGTTGATCTTGTGCAAGCACTTCTCTGAATAGTTGATGAGACACCAGTAGAGTATCGACTAGTGTGGATGACGGCAAATATACTTCTTTGTCGAGGTCACTCGACAATATTTCCCATATTCAAGAAAGGGGTCAGGACCTTCTGCAAAAAACCACAGGAGAAATAGCTTGGCTTCATCCATAGGTAAGATTCCGACGCCCACTTGCAGCTAGGGAGCCGAACTTCAGGGAAGAACGGACAGGGTTTTGTCCTGGACGAGGGTTTATGGATAAAATTTTTACCTTGTCAAATACTGGATCAGCGTCACACGTACCGCTGGCTCATAAGTGTTGTTGGTATTACAATGACCCTTCGAATTTTTTGGATCGATCTACACTTTCAGTCATCTAAATGCAACCATGTGTCGAATACGTATGTGAATATACTGTCATGTTCATAGCATCATATGTTAGCCCAGGTCAGGGCTTACGGTGGCTATTTTAATACCATGAGCGGGGCACATCAAGGCCGTCCAATTTCACCAGTTTTGCTAAGCCTTGTTTTGGAGGAAATAGTTAGTGGAGGGCCGTCACCGGCACTCACAAAGTGTGGGCGTGTTCCTTCTACCTAGTGGAAAGTTGCCTGATCTTGACCACGTCGACGAAAAGGTATTGTCGTTTAACAGTTTCCAAGTCATACAGGAAACACTAGACCTTATTCTCTGCCTTGCCAAGTGCTTAAGAGTGCGCCTTGCTCCTCGGAGTTGCAAAGTGCTTCTGTGAAGCTGTTGTGATTACGTGGATTTACTGCTGGTTAATGAAAGTTTGAAAATTGGCAATAGGTTTGTGCATTTATGAAGTTGCGTCAGCAGCGATGGAGATACAGGGGACAGAACAGAAACACTTATCTTCACGGCTAAGACGGTGTTTGGCAGTTAAACAGACCTCCGGTGAGAGACAGACATCTCCTACTGAAGCTTGAGGGTTTCGTATGTAAGACGATTGCGAAAGTCTTGTTGATACATGACTGCGAAACCTGACCCTTACAGTAAGAGACGTGAGCCTTCTGCAAGTAACGGTACATCAATGTCTGTGTTTGATCGCTCGAATCTAGCAATACCAACGGGCAACGGGGCTAGAAGGTGGATATTTGGTAGGGTGTCAAACGAATTTCTTCGTTCAATATTCGGGTGTGCACTGACTCAGAGTGTTGGATAACGTGTCAAGGATGTAACACCCAGCGCTTCTTGCCGATACTGCAGCCAACTGGTGCAAGGTGCAGGTTGGACAGATGGTGACATGACGTAAAGAAATGAGGCCAGTTACGAGGAGGTTTTCAACTGTAGGTAGAATTCTTCTTCTGAGTTCTCGCGATTAACAAATTTGATGAATGGAGATGTTAGAAGACGGGACGATGAATCAGGCTCATTGGAGTTGATTTTACTGTTGTTTGACCGAGTTGTCTGTGAAGTAAATGAAATAAGTGAAGCGGGGATTTGCTTTTACCTCTAGGTAGGATGCTTGTTTGCAAGCTGCAGACACTTTGATGTTGAGTTTTTGAGTGTAAACATGGTTGTCCTTCCCTCCCTAATTTTGGCTGGGACAAGATTTTCCTTTCCTAGTCATATGTAAATTAAGTACCATCGTGAACCAGTAATGTATTGCGGAAAATCAATGAACCAGAATATCAAGTTTTGGAAACTCCTAGTGAAAACTTTGGGTTTACTTGTGTGATACTTTCCAGGTACATGTTTCACGGTGGCACAACGTTTGGATTCTGGAACGGTATCACAGAAGGCGAACCAGTGACAACGAGTTACGACTATGACGCACCGATTTCGGAAGCGGGAGACATAACAGAAAAATACAAAACTCTTCGAAGCTTTATCCATGAGGTATGTACACTTACGTTTTCAATGCTCATGACAGGGACTCACAATGTTAGTTATTTGAGAACTCAAATTTAACGGGTATTACGCCCCAGGTACCAGGAACTTCTCACGGTGA
This sequence comes from Paragonimus heterotremus, assembly GCA_013368495.1. NCBI lineage: Eukaryota > Metazoa > Platyhelminthes > Trematoda > Plagiorchiida > Troglotrematidae > Paragonimus > Paragonimus heterotremus. The sequence continues at coordinate 87,602 of LUCH01001645.1, forward strand.
AACATTCTTCATGTAAATCCATTTATGGTTGGAGAGATCGGTTTTCTGTTTGAAAATATCCTCTTTTTACGAATGCTTCCAGGTACCAACACAGAGCACAAGACACCGCCTTTTCAAACTGATTCACTCCTCACGAAAGATCATGTATAGGCCGTTCTCGTATAATGTTAATTTCGCGTGACTTGCTTCGGGGTTTGAATTATTACTGAACTTGATGGTGAGCGCATGTATTTTTCTTATTAGTGGGATTACTTGTCCATCTTCCCAGTGGTTTTTCATAAAGATAAAATTTATTATTATCAGATTATAGGTAACTGTATCTCGTACCATAATTTCTGTGACTGAAATATGTAAGGTAAAGCAATCATTTCCTTAATCGAAGTTGTCACGTATGTTCAAGAACACGGATGAACTACCCAAAGTGGTGTCATGTTTGAATTACTATGTTAGCCCAACACTGAAGGGTCAGTGATTTGAAAGACATTCATGCCTTAACCACTGATATCTTCGCGACCCGGAGATTAGTGGTCAATTATTTCGTGGTAAACGCGAAGCCGTTTCTCCAGATTGAATGTCACAAAATTCTGTGGATGCCTGTTACTATTTTAAGTAACTTATAACCATTACTGTGACTGTTGCAATAATGATTATTTTCAAATGGTGACCCGTCACCTCTGGTTACTTTTCATTCAGACGCAAACTACGCCTCCCTCTAATGAATGAAATGGGGTTTTGCCTAATCACACACAACTGTGCAAAGCAATTCCCAATCTGCTACATTTGTTCTGTGACGCAGATAGCAATGATTACTATTAATCATCAGTATTGAGGTTTTGGTAGGTGAGAAGATCAGATCAGTTGAGGATTACTCGCACGTGAATGTAGCTGAGTGTTTGGGTATGATGCTTTCGTTGTGACTAACGTGAAGTCAGAAGTGTACCGGGCAACGTTTTTATCCTATAAACAAGTGGGCCGGATGTCAAATTCAGGGACGAGAAAGAATATGTAGTAGAGAATAGATAGAGCGAAAATCGAATCTGACTATTTACCGAAAGGGACACGCTGAAAAATCTACCTGAATTCGGCAGCCCTGATGGAATGTATCTGCCGTTCAGAATACATAGGTTAAGAAGTACCTTTCAGTTATGACAGAATTTTCTGTCACGGAATTATGAATAAATCCTGTGAATTTTACATGTGCTAGACGCAAGAAAAGTCTTATTAAAGTAATTGTCTCCCGGTATTCATTGACTGGAAAATTTTTGCAACTCATCTAGTTGAAATAACGTGACCCAGCCATTTTTATAAATGTGCTGTTCACCGAACTGTCACTTGAATGGGAACTAGCTCACGAAGTAACGCTGAAGATAGGTTAACAAATCGACAGACACGGCCATTTCTGAGTTTTCTTTTCAAAATCTGCCGAATTCAACTGACATTTTCTTCATCCTTGATTTAACAGTGTTCACAGTTTGTTTCGTCAGATGATTAGTGTTTTTTAGATTATAAAACTGGATAGTACCAACAATTAACCGTAGTTTTCATATATTTATCAATTTTCTATTCAGTTCCTTTCAAAAATGAACGTTAACGTTGCGTTTCGCTTTCGTTAGAAACCGTCAACAGTACATTTCTTCTGTATAATCAATAATCGAAATCCAGTCACGTGACCTTGAGCTGATCGTATTGACCACTGCACCACTAACCGCACATTAAGCACGGTCAAAATATCCTATCTAAATGCTCGGTCACATTTGCTTGTGAGTAACACTCGGATTGCCCAACATCCTCGAGACAAGATACAGCAACACCGATAGGCGTCATTGCGATCATGACTTTATATCAATGTAAACCTATAAAAGTAAAACTTGGACTGTATTCCAACTTATAGCAAATACTAGTTGACTTGGTTGATATGAATTAAACACCACTATAACCTACGCCATTGCATAAGAATCTTATTAATTTCCTTTTGAAAGATGCCTTAGATAAAAATTTCTTACTCGCTGGAACTGTGCTGAATTATTTGGGACTTTTCTGCTGGGTATTCAACTTAAAACGACTCTACAAGAGTTTTGAAGATTCTAACATAACGTTCGTAAATAACGACTCTACGGTGCAGCATAGACAACTTGTTTTGAGTGAAGCTTCACGTGTTCAAAGACGAGCAACTGAGAGGCTGACTAATTAGAAATGGTAACCTGACGGGAATATTTTGTAATAGCACGGTGTAGGCCGACCTGTACTCAAATCTCAGGGTTCTCTGGACACGCACGTGTACGTACAAAGGTACCGTCATTGTAGACATGCAGCAATTTCTAAATCACAAGGGCGAAACCTTCACAAATTAAATCGTTGTTAGCAGAACGCCATTTACGTATGACTGCGGTTTCTGAATTTTGAAAAAATTTATTTAGTACCAAACTGACTGAAGTACGTTCAACACGGTCGCTGACTTTAGCTAGACTGGGGAGTTCTGACCGGTGCTGTATCATCTGGAGATAGCGATGGAGTTAATTTCTATAGAGACGATCGAACAACATAAGAATAGCGCTAACACGGATTTACCTGTACTATAGAAACGATAAGGTGCTTGTTTCACAGGTGTCACGACTGTGGTCCGATTCCCTGTCTGGATGTGGCTGTTTTCGTATTCAAGTTCGATAATTTTGCTCTGTGCTTCCATTAGAATCGCGCTACTTTAGTTGGACGTCAAATCTGTACTTGGTTTGCAACAAACGAAAACTGCAATTCTTTTAACGAACGCTATGTTTACATCAGTTGTTCTTATTAAGCCCAAGAGTGCGAGTGCACTCACGATGTGGATGTATCGGTTTAAAAGACAGGTGAGTTCGTCGAAAGTCAATTATAATGAACATTCTCTACCAGCTATCCATTCGGGAGTTTAGATCTGAGGAAGTTGAATGGACAGTTAGAAGTTCCGCAGGCAATACCGTTACATTAAGTCAGATAGTACATCAGTCTTCTCGTTAATCTCTACATACACTGTTTAACATTAACACTTGCACAAGGTCGAACAACCCGAGCAATACTCACAAATGGGTGTGACTGAGCGTTCAGATATGATTTGTCGATCGTGCCGAATATGAGGTTGGTGCACAGTCGTCAATACGGTTGCCTCGTGGGAACGTGGCCGGAATTCAAGCCGGGCTCGGGGCAAAGGATACGCATTTCTGAAGAGCCCTAACTGAAACGAAACTTGTGATTAGTGCTTCTTTGTTGAAACACTGTTTGACTGTGAAAACAGCGATAAGATGAGTGGTACTGAGGTTAAACCAACAGAATCTCTGATTACTTATAGTGACTCATATTGGCCATTTACCTTTTGATGTTGTTGTTTGAAGATAGACATGACTATTTTTAGTAGTTAGGTCCCTTTCCGTCCCCTTCTTTTTTTTCTCTCTCTCTCTTTCTTCCTGTGCGGACCTTGTTTTTTCTCCTTTATGGTTGTATGACAGTTAAGCATCAGTACGAACCATTGATGTATTCCTGTCTATCATGATGATGATCACACACGTCCGTCTACTGATCACTTTGAAACCTTGAGCTTTAAGAAGTAACTTTAAGTTATTATTCAATGCACGCAATCTAAGTTGAGTTACCATAATTCCTCAGACCCCCTACAGTCGAATATCGATCCTACTGATACCAGAGGCGCATTACAGTGAAAGATTTTTGCTTTCGCTGCCAATGTTTTTTGATTACAGACAACATACCACTTCCTACAGTCTAATGTGTTATGGATTCACAGTGCTGTTGACTTGCGAGTTGGCTCCAGATTGTTTTAACTGGTGACTATTAACACTTATAACTGAATAAAAGGCCATCATCCGTTGCCTTAGCATTCACCTTTGGTGGTTTGAATCGTCTCGAGGCTTCAAGCATACGGCTGCTTTTTCTACGATAAAGCCTACTAAAAACCACATAACAGAACTATTGCTTACTGTCTTGGTAACCGGAATTCTGATTGATCAGCAGTGTCTGATGGTGCCTGTGGATGTCAAACAAGAGACTATTGTAAGAACAATGGGAGCGGTCACTACGGTGCAAGATAACACAATAGACACTTAACAAGGTCGAGTCCAAATGATCATTATTTGGAGAAGGTTGGTTCCGGGAGACGTCGATGTGGTTTGTTGTGTTAAGGTTACGAGTAGTGTAATGAAAATGTACTTATTCTTGTTTTCATGTTCCGTAAATGTTAGTGCCAATGTCATTTACTACTGACAGATAATGAAAATTAATTTTGATAATTATTTTCAAAATTTCACCTGATTTGTATGGCAGTTCAAAAAAATTGAACCACCTATTCTTCCAAAGAATACCACGAAGGCCGCTTACGGGACCGTAAGAATGGTTTGGGTAAGTCACTGGTGATAGCGACTGTTAGTCTGTTAACTGGTGCAAAACTTTTGGATTTTTCCAACTCTATTAACGACAATCTTTGCGAGCGATTCAGAAGTAGCGATACATGAGTGATTCGTAGGTTAGAAATGACGTATTGACAGAACGATATCACTGCCGGTTTGTCCTACAAAATGTTTATTTGCCAGCCCATAAACCGTAGGCCTCCCGCACAGAAGGATCTACGTTCAAAACACTCAAGCCGCTTAAAAAATGAAGTAAACTGACCTATACCAAATGGACTCCTTCGGTACAGTAGACTGAAATAACGCGCTTGAAACTGTTTACGAATCCAAAGTTCTGTCGTCATCTGAAACAACTGAACGAGTATCGTAATTCCTGGGTAACTTGTCGGACTTGAACATGAACCGATCACATGTCACACATTCGGTGCTCACCATTCATCCTGGTGCATGTATTGCCAATTGCTTCCAAGGAGATGTAGGATACAAGCCAGAACTGACGACACATATACTGAAGATAATGAAAATCTATTGCTTATGGGGGGCGGGAAAGCTCAATTACAGCCGAATACAAACATTATGTGGAAGGTTCTAACGAGAAAAATAGCTCTACACGCCTAAGAGTGGGAGTATTTATAGGTCAGCTGTGGAAATGAATGTCTTCAAATCAGGTCCGGTCACTACCTTGTTCACCCAGAGGACAAAAATTCGATATTAGCAGACAGACAATTTTAACAGACTACAAAGTAGTTCAAAAAACACCTATAGTGGCGCATTTTCAAGTAAATCATAATCTGCGTCAGGCAATAGACGAGCGTCATTGGCGTATGTGAAACCAGGGCAACAAAGCACACTATCTACCCCGCCACAGTCACTTCCGTTGTTTGATTCACGTAGCAAGTCGAAGACGGTCTTGATTTTGGAAGGGTAATAAGTATGCAAAATCAGTTAATAATGGATACCCAGAACGCTTAGTCTTTGCGCACAACAGATGGGAGATGGAGCAATCGCCATTCGTAGACGATGATTATACGTGGAAAACATCAGGGGTTGACAAAAGCAATTCTATCAGACCAGTTGTTTCATGTGATAGTTTTGGGGAAAATCTATTTTCCCCAAAATTGGTTAACTTTTCGAGATATCTTCAAAAAATAATTTGCGATCTTCGGTGTTATCTTTTCGCATCATAACATGCGGAAACTTACTTTTGGCGCACGTTCCTCTTCCGTCTCTGATTGGCCCATCCCACTTTTAATGCATCAATTCAGTTGGGATTCTTCAAGACTATTTAAAGACTATATATACGCAGACGTTGGTCTGTTATGTTACCTCCGGTTTGAGGGCAAATGCATTCTTGACTGAAGGTCAAGGTCTTCTGCGTTCTTGTGGAGTTTTCGGGTATCGTTACGCTCTGTGTTACGTGTCCGTGATTCGTATAGTTGTGTGTTAGCCACTTCTCGTTATCATTGACCACCGGGTCATAACAGAGAAAATCGCGTGTTGCTCACTGCAGTCTAAATTGAAATGGGCATCAGATATTCATATAGAAGTGAACCACGCTGCCTGTTTTAAGCTTGTGTCCGATGCAAGTAAACGAAATATTCAGATAAAACAACACGTCTCTCTTTCAGTCATGACGAACAAGACTACAGGGACTACCCACGTGATTGGTTGGGTTATAGCGTAGATAGTGGCACACGCCACTGGGAGTAGGCTTACTTACTATGCCGGTCAACACTTGCCAAAGTCGAAATACGTGAGTCCTTCAAAAAATTCCCTACGTTTTCCAGCTTAAGATGTATTGATATCACTTTCGCATGTCTCCATATCAATTTCAGATGTCCCAACGGGGTTCTGTGGGCTACATAAGCGAATGGAGCAGCTGGACACGAGTATGCTGACAGACATATGGGTCGGTTGGCTCTTGTAGGATGAGAGGACATGAAACTGTCGGGTAGAGAGAATGAGCGAAGCTACCACGATTGTACCCGTTTGCCAGACTGGTGGGGGTATAGGTTACATCTTCGAGATGAGCACTGAGCGCGTGGGTGTGCTCGCACTACAGAGAACGGATACGGATACCGTCTGGCTGTGGGTACGTGAGTGACTTACTCCGGTAGACGTCATCATCGTCCGAATGAGTCGTCCGTGGACTAAAGCCACTTTTCTGTATTCGCGCACTTTTTACCAAAGCGATCCAGTGAAATTAAGTCAAATTTAGTTGCCACTGTCCTCCACTCCATTTTCCTGACCCGCTATACAGAAAACTACAGTAAACTACAACCCTGCTATTCAATGTGGTTCACACAATTTTTACTTGGACTAGCTATTAAGGTCGCACTTTGCACTACGCAATTCGCACTATGCAACATCCACAAAGATGTACCTTTCGACATGCGTCGTGTATACTGGTGGATAAATGACATTTGAGCATCATAATGGAAGTCCACTGGAAATGCGAACGATTGTATTTCATGCGAGACATGCATTTCCATCAACAACCACGGTAGCGATCACTGCACACCACTGACCATGGGAACCAGACGTCGCCAGTTGTGTCCCATTGTTCAACCTTTCATTGAGCTCATTTAAGTCTGTTTCATTGTTAACATATGATAATTTGGTCGTACCTAATGTGAGGTCAGTGGCACAGTGGTCAACACAGTTGCCTCATGAAAGTGTGACCGGAGTTCTGTTCCAAGCCACGGCAGGGATATGCACAACTGATGAACTCTAATGAGAGCAAAACTCGCGTCTAATGCTTCTTTTCGAAAGGGGCCGACTGGAAAGTCTGTGAGAATGATAAATCGGTGGTCAATTGTGGATGATGCTTAATCTGTATAAAAACCGAAATCCCTTACTACTCATATGTAACGGTTCGCTACGTAGCACCAACATACCAGAAGTGAATTGCCTACCAAGAACATTACCGGACCACTCCACCTACCGGGAAGTCTGATTTTGCTGGACTTAAACATTAACTTCGAAATTAGTATTATGAAGGTGAGGAGTGTAATACATTGCTCACGAGCAATAAGGTTGGTGCACTAAATTGGATATATTTATTCAAAGAACTGTCAAAAGGAAAGTCTCGGGAAGAATAATTAGTTGAGAACTGCCACTGTACTTCTATTGTAGCAGAGAATCTTTCAATAAAGCATTATCATTATTGTCCAACTCACACGTCCGCACGTTACAAGCCTGCTCGCGTTTTCGAATCGGAATTGCAGCCTGCACGCAACGGCGGTTTTCACTCACACGTCGTGTGCACTTTTGCCTAGTTTGTATGTATGGCTGACGCTTTTTGTCGGGTTTTTTGTCTGCCATTTCTCGTCCGTTGGTCCGATTCTGCTGACTGGTGGTTCGTCCGGTCGTCCGGGTTGTCCGCGATTCATACGTTTTGAGGTTTGGTCGCACCTCACCACTATGTTAGGATATTTCACGGAGTGTTAGAATAATCGCGTTACCAACGTGGTCATCTACCGCATTATGGATTTATTGCTGAGATGATTTCGCGCATTAGTTGCTGTGTTTGTGCAAATGCGTTATCGTGATTCTGCTCCTGATTTACTCTACTGGTCGTCTCACAATTGTGGATCCGGACACAAAATCCGGAGTCCAAACCGTTTAGAGGGAATTCCAAAACCGGCCTCCCACCGGAGTCGAGTTTACGGACAGTCTCAACACATCGTTGTAAACACGATCAGCCTAGGCGGCACAGGGGTGTACGCGCATTTTAGGTCAAATCGTTCGGCTCCATCGTCCAAGTGTTTTGGCCACCGCGGTCCAAATAACTTGGCTAAGGTAAATCATCAACTGGACAGCTGACTGCAGGTATCGCTTATTCAACACACTGAGGCATATAGCCTGACACGCAGTGTATTATCCGACTGATAACTTCAGTAGGAAATTAGTCTAGGCGCAAACAACACGTACACATGTGAGGAACCTAACTGGATCTCCGAACATCTTGGTAGTCTGCAGTTGACGCAACACTAGCGTCCCAATACTTTTGTTGACCGGTCGTCCTTTGCTGAGTGATGAAGTATACTGGTGCTAAACCCGGTAGGTCGTTGACAGGTTTCCACTTTTCTACTCAACATTTCCATCATCTCTCACGTCGACAGATGCCTTCACTTGTTTGACTAAAATCATTGTACTTATCAGAGTCCAGCTTTTATGGGCTCCTCGGCACAAACCCAGATATTGTGTTTCATTTCATTCTCTGTTAAGCTTTGGGAGTTTAACAGAATTGCAAAGGCCTGTATTCAATTAGCTAAGATCAGAATAATAAAACACGTAGTACGAAAAATTAATAATACAATTTACAAACTTGTGCCAAGAAGTAGTCTGACAGTGAAACGTGAAATACAAAACAGAAACTGTATGATCAGTAGTGGTCAGCTTTACATTGTTTCTATGACTAGCACTAACTCTGCTGAATAAAGGGGAGACAATCGAGACAAGACCATACACGGATGGTGCTTTCGAAGGTATCTGGTATTGTAGTGCGTTTCAGCATGCTGGTTGGATATTCGGCCCGATGTATCGTGCTGAGCTGTTTAACACAGTTTACATAATTGCGGTGCCCGTGTTCGTGACCAGAAACTAGGCCAAAGGATAAACAAGACCATGTGTTTGCGGCATCGACACAAAAGTTACGGACAAAGCTAGAATCGCTGATCCTGTCTGAAACCAATTGTCAGGCCCTGGTTCAGGCTTTGATTGACTAAACATATCCACGTTTATAGTTCACATCAGACGGTGAAATTTCATGGGGGCAGTTAGCCTGGATGTGCACATGACAAGGCCAACAGGCTCATGTAAGGGCAAGTGTTGCCAAAATATTGAAGGGGTGGTGGTGATTTTAACTTGATGAGTTGAGTGGCTGGAAGGCAATGGATCAGTGTCATGTGAGATCGTCTTGATTTCTATGAAACCGTTAGATTTTCTGGATAGTTACTAAAATGCGGGACAAGATTTCTACCTCAACATCAATCTATTTAATAAATTATACATAATCAGTTGACTACCGAATAGCTGTCTTCATCTTCGAATGGTCTTTATCTCTTTATCATGCCACACAGGTATCACATATATTAAACAACTTATCGGGCGAAACTCTGTCGACGTTCCCTTTGACAATGGAAGCACTGGGCCAGGTAAGTCGAGCTTTTCGTATTGCGTTATAAGTTCAGAACTATCCAGTCGCATAGTGATAGTAACCAAATTCATTACAGTTCTGTCCACCCGGTTGTTACTACACCCTTTCAGGCTAGACTTATGCAGCTGGATAAGTAGGCTTTCTTTCATTTAGAAGGGACACTATTCAAGAATTTGAAAGCTATTAAAGCGAAGTGAGTAACAGCTGATTGTCTTGGAAACGTTTTTTTATCAGGAACGGTAAGAATGTAAAAAAATGAAACGAGTACACTTAAGAAGAACATTTATTTCGTGTCACGCTTTAAAGATATTACAGAGAACCAGGTAGAAAAAACGTTAAATAATGGGATGTAAAAGATTTACCCGATTACAAGCAACAAATAGAAACTGAAACCTGCTGAAATTGTCGACTAAACCTATGGACACAGTCTATTATTTGCTGTCTGAAAATTAACTGCTTGAGTAAAGTCAACAGACTAACCATTGTTAAAAGGATGTAGCCTATCTTACATGGCTTTAGCTATAACGGGAAGGGAATTTTGTCCTAGCTCTTTACGGCCTGTCATCCAACGCCATTGTTCGTTATAAAAATAGACGGTACACGCCCTTTCTCAATGGTACATATATCACCTAATTTTGTTTACCACAAACTATCGTCGAATTAAGTAAATTCGACTGATATCAATCAGTCCAAATAAAATGTTTTGATTGATCAGCATTTTCAGCTCTTGCTAAATTGTTCGAGGTGTCAAGTTCATAAAAGCTGAACTACCAGTTGGATGAGAATATTCTGTTGAGTTGAGCAAGTTGAGCAAAGGCTCTTGGCTGAACTGAGTTGGCGGTTAACGGCTCGTTTGTAAGAAACCAAACATAGAGGTCATAATGAAATTTTTATTTACGAGGAGGATCATACTGAAGGTCCCCATAAAAATGTACATATTTAGCAGTCGAACTAGCGGAAGAAAACCACGGCAAATTACGTATGTTTTAATCATCTGCTGTATGCAGTACGCGATCTTATATAGGGAGAAGGCAAATCTATACATCTGTGAAAATGAAACAGATATGTGTTTAGTGGGTAATACACAGCTGTTTGCTAACTCTGCGTTTAAAAAGCTAGGGCTTACGGGAAGGTGAAAAACATGAAGTGTGGCAACCCTGAAGAGGAAAAACGAAGAGCTGACAACGAAGAGTGAGAGTTTGTCAACGCCACTTGATACGGGTGGTTCAGCTCACAATAGCGCGTAGAGAAGATAAAGCAATTCAGAGTGAAGACTACGTTTAGCCAGTTTTAAAGAGCAGTTGCTACAGTAGATTCAGCGGAAAAGTAACAGACAATCCATACTTCTGCAGTGTGCTAGAAACTGTAGGTTATCTGGACTTAAGACTTCTCACGGCCCATTGGTCTAAACTGAATGCTGTGGTCCTTAACTCAAAGGTGTGAACAGTAGCTGCAGATAAGAGGAAGATTAGAATTATAATCTACCAATAGTTGAGGAAGGTATACAATTTAAGGCTTTTAAAGAGGAAGTCGTTTTCTGCGAAGCATCACTAGACGGAAGTGTAACATAGCTGGATTAACATGATGTATGAGTGAAGGGGAAGTCTAGGAGAATAATTTTTTGATAATATGCGGAGAAAGTTAGACTAAAATTTATTACGTTCGAGGAAAGAAAAGTCTGGAGAGAACGGAAAGTGGCCGATTTTGGAAGGATTTGGGATTATTGAACTCGGAGGCCTCCACGCTAAAATAAGCAGAAAGTCGACGTTCATATTGGCGTTCGTTGAATCGCAAGCGGATGGGAACATTTATGGTGTAGAACGTTTGCCAGGATAAGTGGGGAAAAGAAACTATGAAAAATGCCACCGATATCCAATGAAAATAAATCGTTGAAATCTAAGAGGGTTTGTAGGATAGTCAATTGTCCAGGTTTTTTGCAAAAAAATACCAGTCACTGAACAGAACCTGCTAATAGCAAATCATCAGACAAGTTGGCGGGTTTGAGCAACACTTAACCCAGACTATCAGATAGTACATTATTTACTTCAGTATTGTAAGCTACAACATGGTTAGTTCAGTTTAAAAATATTTCCATGGTCAATTCAGCCGACAAGTGGAATAATAACATGTCCATTTATCGTTACAAAGTATATAGAGTACTCATTGCTAATGTGTTTATTCGTATTTTGTGTATGTTGCTATAATCACTTATTAAATTGAACGAATAAACGCAAAACACTAGGATTAAGAGTTGAAGTGATCACTCTGTGGCTTTAATCAGCACGTTTTTCTTAAATAATGGGCATTCAACTTTCTGTAATAATATATTTTCCTTTTAGTACGAGGGCTTTGCAGCCTATATCACCACCCTACCTACCTTCGGAGGGCCCACCATACTCAACCTGACCCTTGAGAAGTTCGCAGATATAGCGCATGTCTATTCATCGAATGCGCAATTTCAGGACTTAGTAAGTGGTTCGTCCACCTGACTGTATTTTCAATAAGTATTTCGGTAGTTTTATCAATGTATATGCTTATGCCTTCACATTTACCGTACCTGGAAACACGCATATTAAAGAGTGGCAGATTCATATTTGATATACATTGCTTCCATTTTGTCGAATTCATGAGCACATGGGAATCATAAAACATCTGGGGATGTAATTATGGCCAAAATAACAGTACTTTTAAGGCTAGCACGGTGCAACCTTGACAACCTTTTACGTGACCAACACTTAACCACAAGTAGTCTGTGGCTTAGGCCTACCGACCATCAAAATGCGGGTGCCGATGGAAGCAGGCGAAGACTGACACATGCATGCACTGACACCATCAAGCACACATTCACACGGAAGGTATAATCTACCACTCTACCGAGAGATATGAGGAAGGTAAAATGTTAAGTAATCCTGTAATACATCATACTTTGTTGGTTAAAAACCGTACCTCCTCATGTGGCAACCGGAAGGTTTAGGGCATCTTCCCAATCCGCCTTCCCATCGTACAATTATTCTCATCCTTCATGCTTTGCTTGACATTGCCCTCCTTAGCAAGCTGTTAAAAATGTTTCCAATTTTTCACCAGTGCAGCTGTTAGTTCTGCAAACAAGTTAAATGACCTGATCTCGTGCATCTCTTATCTCACGTAGGTTTGCATGTGCTCACAGAGAGTGCGGTTTGACGACCGTAGTGGCTAAGGGAAGAGTGATTTATAGTCCTAGAAGACGAAGTTGCTCATAACACACACCACCATCGGACGTATTTTAGAAGAAACTTAGATATGTTTGACTAACATCCCTACAACCCAGAACTATCAGTGCGTCCTTATTGCTTCACCAGATTCCCTCTGGGCGTAAGTGTCAAGTTGTTTCGATTCGTTCATAGCTTAGGTTGAAAACACTGCCTGTGACCATAGTTCAAAATGAAAACTGTTCAATTGTCGGTCTAGGTAACTTAGCTGTACTGAATACCTCACCACACACATTTCTTTGCTATCTACCGCAATCTGATATTTTATTGCTTCTGGGGCTATGCGCAGGTACATACGTATGGGCCGTCTGGTGGCTAAGTATTCATTGCTTTGACATGAGACTGTGGCAAATGCCTAATGTAGTTATCGAACTAAAAGTATGAAGAGTGAGTGTGCTCTAGAGAACTCTGTCAGCCCCAAAATATCCTTCCTTTCATTCCTCAGATTCTTTCCACAGCCATTAGTCTTCTCACACTGTTTAATCTACTGGTTTACATGGTTTGATTATCGGGGGTCTCATGGGTGTATTTCCTATTTCATACTTTCCGATGGCCCACTGAATTACCTCACCTTATCACTTGTCGTGATATCCTACTTACCATGCCTCGTCTTGCTTGTTATATATATCACAACTAGCCAGATAACTATTATTGGTCTCGGCCGACTTTCACGAGTCAATCATGAAATCTGAATCGCAAAACCAACCAGTCCTTAAACCTCATCTGGAAATTGAGATTGGGGTAGGCAGTCCGGAAAATCACAGATCTGCCGGCATAATCTTTCAGCTATTCAACCGTCACACTTTCAGAGAACGTATTACGATCATCGGAGATAAATTTTTATCGAATGTACCAAGTTTCATATGTTCATATCTTCCGCTAAGTCACTTTCTTGTTTGATGTACTAAACATTTCCACTCATTTCAAAAGCGCTGGCATGTCAGCTTGACTGCAAAACACAACCAGATGCGGATGAATATGTCCTCACTGTCCCAACATACCCGACTAATCCTGTTACTGGAGAACTCGGGCTACGTGAACTACGGTAAAAAATTGTGGAACAACGTCAAAGTAAGAAGTTGTTTGACCTACGGCTAATTTTTTGGCCGATTTTTGTATACGCAGAAATTGTGTTATATTTTAACAAAGCTTTTAATGTATACCAAATTCATAAGTCGGAGTGAACTGCTTCGCTTTTTCAATACAAACTGTTGATCTGCATTTATTCGAAAATCGATGAGCTCGATGGAATGTACAAGCAAGTTGAAACAACCAGTATTTAGAAAAGGTCGCCTTACGAAAAACTTGATCACAACTCGATTCTTAGTGGTTTGGAATTTCTGGCATTTGAATTCTCAACAGGAACTGACTGTTCTCACTGTTTAACGGTATCGTTCCCCCCCCCACGACAATTCAACACTCAGATTCTTGCCATAGTAATTTAAACATGTATAGTATCCTGCTAAATCCATGCTTAGACCTTAATGTCATCTGGTACTAACCTAATTTCTTTTCATAAGTTCAGTTTAAAATAATTTGCTTATGCAACCAGAAGGTGGACGAAAAGTCATAACAGAGATGTCAGTGGGTGGTAATTAACTGAAAAGCTTTGGCTGATCAGTTGCAAACATCAGGTCTGAGTGGATAAATTAAACTAAACGGTTGACAATAGTGTCCCTTTGTGGCCAACTCTTAAATCAACACTCAGTGGTCAGTGTTCTGCCTCGCTTGGTTTTAGTAGACAATGAATGTTCGATCGAGAAGGCATCGAATTAGTAGATATTTCCTCTTAACTGAGGATATCAATGTCCAAACTGGGATCGTCTTAGATTTGGTATCTTGACTGTTGATCATTTAAGATCTTCCCGTCACGATAAGTTTGAAGAAAACGTCGATGTTTTTATCTGTTGTAGAATAATTTGTGTAATGGTTCAGTATTATTCCTATTTGTGATAGTGTTATTATACCGTAATCAACTGGTCGAAAAGCGCAAACCAACGAACAGCGTGGTGGTGATTCTTAGCGTCTGAAGGACTGGAAACCGACTGATGATTTCAAACGAATATTATGCGTGGAACGTTCAAACTGGTCACGAATTCCTTGAAACATCAGTCATGCAAAATTAGGTTTACGGTTCAGGCATCACAGTTTCCTATACACTGTGATTCGTGTGTGAAACAAAACTTATTTTTAGAGCAAGGTTTTAACGTGGTCAAAACATCAGTGTATTGCATGAATGTACGGATGGCCAACTGTAGCCGGATATTCGTCAATGGAATCAGTTCTATAGAAGTGAAAAGGTGTTTAGGCGAACAATCTGTTTTCGGTTATTCATCATCGGGCCAATTACATAACATTTTATATCATCACGGTTGTCAGGCGATCAAAATCAAAAGCGATTAGTCACATCATTACATCACGCAGTTGTAAATTGGAGGGCAATTAGGTGGCAAAATTGACCGCCGGGGGTATCGAGTCCGTCACGGAAGGCCATGGTAACTGTAGGGCTTGCACAAATTTCTTCTGAGCGCATAACTGTTAACAGTCAATAAATAAGCACTAGAATATAAGGTTGCTAGACTTGTAACGTGGGTTGTGCAGATATATATATATATATAATTAAAAACGGCCTAACAATTACTATTTATTACAAAAGGAGGATATATATTTGAGAGATGGTACATATAATCGGGCTAGCCATAATCATAGGAAGGAGAGTACAGACAAACGTGGAATTCACGTACACCATAAAGTAATATCCGAATAAACAAAAGTTCTGAAAACAATATCCACATTTGCGGTGGGTGATGTAACTCACGCTCTAGCGTCTGTTGGCCCTGGAGTGTTGCTGAGACCTCCATTATCCGAGGGGTGGCATTTGAAGTTGTAGTCTCGCACTCCTGTGAGTTTAGTATTTTCCGTGTGGGCATCACATCTGTCGGTTAACCCGATATTGTCCGTTTGTGTGTGCAAGTGGTATTTACAATCGTGATATTGACAGATAGGGCTGTCAGTCGGGTGGGCAGACATATTAGGGCTCAGCAACAAAACGCACCCTTATCACAACCTCGATCCGAACTTTGGCCTTCATTCTGTTGAGGTAACCATGCTGATAACTGTGCCATTGACAATGTACAACCAAAAATATATGTAAACGTGCAACCACACTCTCGTGTGACTAATACACAGGTTACACGATCATCTCGGAAGAACACGGCAACTGTTTTCTAACTCCAATCGATGACTTCTCACGAAGTTGGAATCGCAAAGATTGAAACAACTTGTTGGGAGAAGTTATAAGTATATATACGTAGTGTGAGATTTCGATTGGTACAACTTAAGGAGCACCTGCAACTGTTCACAGCTTTCACCCTCGACAAAAACTGACGTATCGATCGGTCAACCCCAACAGTTCACGAGCGAACATATAAGCACGTTTGCTTATGAATCGTCGGTCGTGTCTGTAGTAAAGTCAGGGGCGCAGTGATCAACACGGCTGTCTCATGAGAACGGGACCGGGGTTTAAATCCAGTTTGTGACAACGGTAGGTACTGTTGACTTGTTCTGACATGGATGAAACTTGCGTGCAGTGTTTTTTCTCGGTTAGAGCAGTGCATTCAAATTCAAAGGCTGCGCTCAATTGTGGCTGGGGCTAACTGAATTCCCCTACTAATGATCGGTACAGTGAAATGTTGATGATATGTTGACACAAGTCTATAATGTGGATGTTTTCCAGAGTATTGAACAAAGTGGTCTCCGTGATACCGTACGAACCATGGATCAAACTACCATTTAACGACAGCCAGTAAGATATCTTCTTTACATTCCCTGAGAAGGGGTTCCGTACATGTAGCGGAATAATTACGTGGCTTACCGTTAGGAATGGTTATTGGCAACTGCTACCTTGTCGAGGTGGTCGGGCTTGTGTACTGTTTTGATCC
>LUCH01001645.1:108017-122365 GCA_013368495.1 Paragonimus heterotremus
GTGAGCGGCGGCCCGAGCCACAGCACCTTTTGGTCAGCCTCATGGCTGTTATGATGATGATGATGATGGCAAGGGTGATTATTATGCCTCCTATATTTACGAAAGTGTACGATGAAAACCAGGTGGGTTTGATGGTTTCAACTCGGGAGGTCTTGCTAGTGCGGCCATCGACTGGAGCTTGCATGACGGTTACTGTGTTACTGCTCGAGGCGGTCGGACAATTTGGGCCTTACTCTTAAGCGAAGATGTGTGTTTGCATACGACAATTTGGTCGTGTATAATGTGAGATCACTGACATCGTGGTTAATACGGTTGCCTCGTAGAAACATAGTTGGAGTTCTAGGCCCGGCCGCGGCAAGGATATGCAATACTGACGAGCTCTAATAAGAGCGAAACTCTATTCTGGTGCTTACTTTGAAAAGGCGCTGACTTAAAAGTCGATGAGGATGCGAGAATCAAGTCAAGTCGAGTCAATGATACTCTTTACGTATGCCGATAAGTGGATTTTCAGCATTTTACGTATTCATCTTCAGAAAATGTAGGACAATTAATTGCGTATCTGAGTCAAAAAATAGTGAGTATAATCATGAAACTTGTGGAAACGATGAAGGAAATGGTATCAGTTACAAAAGTCCAATTATCCGTTGTCATGCTTAGTTCAATATTAAGGAAGTTGGGTTCGTGTAGAAGCTCAACTAAGTAAGGAATAATGAGAGAATACTAAATGGGAGTAGGTGCAAATATGCTTGCACCGAGGATATAGTGGGAGATCCAGAAACACATTTATAGGGATTTAGGTTTTGTGGGATAGAACGTTCGTGGGAAGGTTTTCACAAACTATTAAATAATGGGAAACGACATCAGCCAATTGTTTAGGGAAAATGCCACTGCAACGTGCTCTCTGTTTTAGACACCTGGCGAAAGTACAGTCTTTTGGCAGTAATCGTGGGAGAATAGCCAGTGAACAACACATTCAGTGGGGAAGCACAGACCATGATAAATTGATTAACTAAGTGGCATAGAATGCGGAGAGTGTTTAAGCGGATATAAACGAGGATTTTCGGACATTGAAAAATACGTCAGTATCAGGAACTGATGTGATTTTGTTATTCAGAGTTCATCTTTTACTTGAACGGAAGAGCATACATTAGGAAGTTTCTAATGCTGAGTCGCTTTCACAAATGAAAACAATGTCAACCCATTTGGATATGTTAAGAGAAAAATTACCAAACCTACCAAGTTGCAAGATTAAATATACTGTCCAGCAGGGCGGTAGAAAATACAGGTTTTGGGGAAGGAGGGAGGATAACACCCTGTGGAATACCAGGGTCAGTGATGATTGGTGATGAGTCTTGAGCACATAATCGGGTAAATTGGCTTCGAATTGTGACAAATTATTCGACAGTTGAAAAGTGAGTTACAGGTTTTTTAGAACTTGGAGCAATCTTTCTAGCACCACTTTCAAACGCGTCGTATACTGACGGTTTTTGAGTTTCCACCAAACTGTGACAAAATGGAATCACCTAGACACCTAAGATGTTCGAACGTTGAAAGTGATCGACGATGGGACAGTTGACTAGAATCCGTGATGTTCACTTGAGCTTCCATTCTATTAAGAATGGGTTAAAAATTGTCAGTGCTACGAATGTGTATGAGACCTGCGGTAATTTGTCCGGTCCTTTGTCAGGAACTGATGTGTAATGTGTAATCTTCTGGCAGTCAGCAATTCTGTGTTGTCTGGAACACTGAGTGTGTAACTCAGCCACACAATAGCATCGAAATTTCACACATTTTGCGGAAGGATCACTTACACGCCGTCACGTCTGCTTGTTTTGCTGGATTTCAGTCGGATAGGTTGCTTGAAGACATTTGGGCTGTCAGCTGGAGTAGATGAGTCAGATGAGTCAAAATGATCAGACAGCGGATCTTAGCCACCACCGAAACGACTGTTATCCGGATACGAGATCCAGTTTTCTGTTCACATAAACAATTTGTTCAAGCCCTGCAGTTGCCATGGCCAAAGATAGTGGCAGATGCTCCCGTACGCACTTGTACAACTCCCCTGACTTTGAATAATGCACTCTCACTCACATCCACACTGACAGCTGGTTTCTGTCACGGGGAGTAAACTTATTCTGTACCTGGACTGATAAAAGAAATATTGAAACGTCTGTGTGTTCTTTTATTCTGACTAGTCAGACGACTCAGTCTGTTTACACTCATTAAAATATCAGATGCACTTGTATTAACCTGATGGTGAGTTGCGGAAAACATGTTCGTCACGTTATTTCTTCCATGAGTAAATAGGGATTTTAGCGAACTTTTTCCAATTCACCTTGAAAACGTTTACCCAACAGTTTACCAAACAGTATGTGCTACTTTGTGGTTATCGAGCCTCAGCTGGATATTTTTCTACGAGTATTCATCAAACACACGTCGCATAATCGGTTATCTTGATTAATTTTGACTATTCACCATGTCACCATCAGGATTTCTCTGTAACACTGAAGTAAGTAACGCGGTGTGAAGTTCGCACACATTAGTATGAAGCTCCGGGAGGTTCACCGTTGACACATGCTGCCCTGTCTTTCTCTTTAGGGTTTGTCAGGAAATGTCACTTTAAACGGAAATGTTTTGAAGTCGTGGACAATGATACCTATTAAGAATCCATTCAAATTGCGCAGGTAAGTCTGGTGTGCATGAAGTTAGGATGCAGGACAAACGAGCGAAATTGTGTGGTTGGAACAGGAGGTTGACTGTTGATCAGCACAGTCGATGAGAAGACATAAGCGCACATTTAGGTACCGTTATTCGTCCTATCAACATGCTTTAATAGGCAAGTTACGTCCGATTTTATCCCTTGAATTAAAAGCGTGTAGTGATTACTGCCGAGTGAAACCCCGGAAGACATCCTTCCAAACATCACACACTAATTTGTTATCTATCGAGATACGATTTCTGTATAGGTTCCTAACGGTTACCTATCCCAACCAACGTTCAGGTTCTTGATCTTTGACAGAGATGATAGCTAAATCTTTGTATGTGTCATGTCCTTACTTTCACGTTAATGTTCCTTGGTCGTAGTCGGCCTCATATGTTTAAAAATGCGCTGACGATGAAAATGAGCCAGACATCAGTCGATGATAAGTTGCACTGAAATCTATACAGTCAAAAAGTCTAGTAGACCTAAAACTGCCAGATCCTCCTTCAATTTATTAGCGCGCAAGCCCTTCATCTACGTATGCCGCAACATCATGGCGTTTTGAATAACACGTTTGTGTGCTGCTGCCTCTCAGAGCCGGCGGAGCCAAATTGATGGTCGAACAGATTGTTTGGTAGATTAGACTCGTAGAAGTTCCACTGCAGTTCCTTCTCCCGGACTGGGCATACATATTGACTCCGTGCTGTGAACTTAGGAAAGAGGAAGTAAGCTGTCACGTTACTGCAGAACAGTGGACAATGGGAATTTTTTGTTTTAGCAAAATGGTGTGTTATATATGTCAAAGCCTTAGCAAGTACCCATTAGTAGTCAGATGGAAGCTTTCAAACGCACGTTCTCCTGTATTTTGTATTTCGCCAGCGAACATTCCAAGAGTCCCAGACAGTTATGCATTTTCACTTTTTCAAACTTCACAGAACGTACTTTCATCCGTTCGTCACTGTTCGCAATGCCATAGTCGGACCTGTCCAAGGGGGGATTTTCACTGGTGAATTTCTGATTCCATCGAACAATGAGCTACATGATACATTCTTACAACCCGATAGCTTTGTCCGAGTGAGTCACTTGAACGCGGTGTCCGCCTAAGCAACATATTCTTATGGTAATAATCATTGATTTCAATGAAAATCATAATTAATGGGCACAGTGGATGTTCGAAAAAACATAACATAACTTATATAACTTATATATAACTTATTGTATTTGGTGAGCACAGATGCGTGCAAATACCTTTGATGAATGCTTTCAAGGCCTCTTCTGGAAAGCAGTCGAAAAGTGGTCCAAACTGGTGTCGAACTGAGACAGCATTACAGGCTCTGGAAACAAATGGTATATGTTCGGTAGTATGTGGAAATACTAGTAATAAGGACGAGCGATCGCCCCATTCTATACACATCACCACTATTCAGTTGCGGGGCGAAAAAGTAGCCCCAGAAGAAACACGGGAAGAAAATTTTCACCAACACGACAGTGCAATATGCCATAGATTGGTTCTGACTACGCAAAGGAGCTGAGCATTAGTGTCTGTGACAGCTGGGATCTTCTGGGACGATTGTCATGTGCAAATGAGTGTATTTGTTTCTTGTCTTGTTTGAATACCTAACCCGTGTTAGTTTCCTAAATGAACAACCTTTGCGCCATCCGTGTTCTTGGCTCACAACACTAGAAGCGTGTATCTACGTTCGCCTCTAACGGCAGTAACCTGGAGAAGAAAGGGAGCGTGAGATGGTCTATCATCCACTGGGTATCGCTTGAAACGACGCTAAACAGGGACATAATTAAGGTTACGGCACTTAACATAATAGAGAAGAATACACTGTTTACGTGTTACTATCTCTATGTTAAACGAAGACAAGGCATTGTTGGTCGGGTCATAAGTGTGAAGCAACAGTTAAAAGGGAAGAGAATTGAATACAAAGGAAAGACGTTGAATTGTTACATACCAATATTTCAGAACAGCACACTAATACAACTACCAAACGTATACAAACAACGAGTAGAAATAAGCAGACAGACAGACAGACAGGTGTACGCATTTGCTAATGAGTGCGGCGGCGTTAGTGAGGTGATCAAGAAAACGGTGGCTCCGACTAACCGTCGCTTATATACCGGTCGACCAGAGTTCTAAAAGCCTAGATCGGATCAGCTGTACTCCAGAAGTATAGGAAGTGCCGTCCCTAGTGAACATATCCTAACTAAAAGGAAGATTCGCCTACACTTCCTAACTGATCACTCCTTGGTAACTGGAAGAGGTCTGTCTATGTGTGATCACACGTGCGTATACTTTTATACGTATACTTTTATACGATTGATTTAAGTAATCGTTCAAGTGCCTGCGGTCTGTCGAAAAACGTTTTGATCCTGCGGACTTTTCTGTTTGAGAATAGGCCGCAAGCCCCATGACAATGTTGATGAACCGACCCTGGGTAAAAGGTTCCGCATTTTGCCAAGACTGTATGTGATACGGCGGATTTGTTTATCTCAGAGTTACCCTCATTTGCTTCATTTCGAGTGATTGGAACAGAACTTTATAAGTCTAATAACAATAGGTCCTATTTTTTTGGATATTGTAGATAATTTTCTTGCAGTATCACTAACGGAAGTAATGTTCCATAATTCATAAGGAAATAAGGAGAATTTTTTCACTGTTTGAAAGCTGAGCTACTGATCACCAGTATAGAAGGGGATTGGCCATGGATCATGTCCAGTTTCTAGCAAGAATAACATAAAAGCTGTCTTTATAGGATAGAACGGGTAAACAACCGTAATCTAAATGTACATATACATTACTTCTCATTATTACAGAGAAACCAGATTTTTTTGTATGTTTTGCCTAATTTTAGAGACGAAGTTAAATTTTCGTACATGTACGTAATTGGAAAATACACGTTGTGTGGATCATAAACTACTCTTCAGCAACTGTAAAAATCCAACTGATTTGGTGAATTAAAAATGCCGTTTCAAAGTTGCACCGACATCTCGAATCAAGGTGAATAATGGTACACCTGAATGGAATGTAGCCTCCAGTTTTTGAATTGTTGAGCTTCCCTCAGTTTACGCAGGTGAAACTTATCTAGCCATATGCCCAGTACCGTCTGAGACCCTTTTACTCATCGATCATAGGTGATTTTGGCTATCAGGCAGCTCATTTAGCATTATATGTGCTGAGTGGGGCAAGGCTTGTGAGGTTGAAGATAGGCGAAATTTTGGTACTCACTGAGATGCAACTGAGCTTTCAACATAGATTCTAGCGGATGAACTAATTTCTCACTTCTCCTAGGTTTTATGCCACAAATAAGAGTTTACTCTGCTCATACGTGCAACAACACAGTATGGAAGATTTCAAAATGCGTTTTGAGGGTAACTGACATCGGAAGACAACTGAACCCCAATCATTCGAGGGCGACCGCCCATGGAGGTGTGAAGAACGTGTCATGCCCGGTTATCTATCAACAGCTGACTACTAATCACAAAATCTAAAGATTACTGTGGTCGGGAAAACAAGTATACTGGACAGACGATTGAAAGCTTGCAGTCAAAATTAGCAAGATTAGATTGATACATTACTGGCATGGGTTGAGAAGAGACCCAATGGTGTATAGTCGCAGCACGTGTGGAGAGGATTCTCTGATAATCTAGGCTACCTTTGGTTTCATTGGGAAAAACGATTTGGGTTGCCTGGAACGGGAACAATGTGTGTACTTCCATATCAGTTGCTAGGTCGGTTTGATCCAGCCGTGCGGAATCAGAACACAAGGCTTGAGAGTGCACGCCGGATTTCTGTCATTCAGTATGTGACCACAACGGAAGTCGTAAATACCATAACGACGACCAACCTAACAATCAGCCAGTTAGAAAGTGAAAGCCTACTTATCCAGTTTGATCAGGATATCAACGATAAGCAAGACGATCAAGAAAATGATACGATAAAGGTACATCGGGCATCTGCCACAGTGGGAGAATGACAGTAACAAATGTCTACTGGACATAGGACGTTTTGACAAAGTTGTTGTTCAGAGCATAACGCTACAGTTATGGAACGTCAGCGTGAACGTTAATTCAATGACTGGGCCTTTACTCAACCAAGATCTGAGAGCAATCGAGAGACGTTGGGTTTCGTAAGTAGACAATTATGCGAAAACCGGCATACTTGTGGAACTGCTTGATGTCATCAAACAGCCTAGTTTGAAATTCGGCAATCGTAACATCATCTGTCGAAGAACAGCAGGCACAAACGATGCATACAAGCTATCATAAAAAATGGAATCCACGCTCCGTCTTAGAAAGCCACAATGTACTTTCAGTCGGAATGTAAACAATTTCGATTTAGCACACCGAGTTGACTTTTCAGGTGCTTAATGAGTGCTGATGCTTCGTTCATTGTGTACTTTGTTATTACATGCACATGCAAGAAACTGGCAATTTCTATGTAAAATTAAGCCAGACAACAAAAATCTGGTGTTCGCATACTTTTGAAGTGACGCGGTGTAAGCGTATTGTATACTTGATCAGTTGTTTGACATCAGGGGTTTCATATCAGGTTACTTATTCCAGTCAAGCAGTAGTTAAATATGGTTAGAATATAGTGGAATAACCTAAGATAAATGCTGCTTAACGCAAAATTTACTTCAATTCACTCACAAAACTACATTTTCAAATTTAGTGAGCACCTTTATTCATACGGTTGTAATACTATAAATAATGGACTGGTCAGCATCCATGCTGAAACTAACTTAGTCATAATAAAAATAAGGTTCGTATGAAAATCTATAGAGAAATCGATTTTTTCGTATGTCACTGATAAATTTGAACCATTTACTGGAGACTTTCGATAGGTATTCTGTCTAGTCAGCCACAAGAAACGTAAAGCATCCGACGAATGGACATTTAGTGCAAATGTACAACCACAGCTGTATAAAAGTTCAACTAAAAGTTAACTTAACCAAACAGATAGTCTATCAGAAAACCCTTCCAGGAATGAATCGCGGTTAACTGACAAGTGTGTAAGGTGTGAAATGTTGGAATTGTTGAAAAACGTACAGTTGAATGGTAGTACGTCTTTTGCGTATGATACAACAAATGTGGATCGTGATAGATCTGAAAAAAAGAAGGAACAGAATCACTGAAGATTCTTTCAGAAAATTTGCAATCAGTGAATTGTTAAGAAATACTAACTTTGCTCGACATTTTACTAGGAGTGAACTTGGACCTTGTTGTGGATGATATTTTCAAGTGTGCAATATATTCCCTAGGCAGTTGAGACAGAGTTACGGGAGAATGCTACAATCAACGTGGTAGAGCGCATAAGATAATAAAGAATAGATCGAGGCGTTACCATGTAAATTAGGCTTCGAAGTGTCAGTGTAAAATGAAATTTCTCTCAATTCACTAAAAATGTACTTCATATGGTTTGGACAGGTATGGTTGTGAGATAAAGTAATGCACAACTGTGTTATTCGTAGAGACCTGAGAATAGCTTCCTGAACGATAGAAAACGGAATGTGGTCGGCGAAAAAACGCGATAGAAAACATACTGATGTTTGGAAATATGAAGAATCAAAAGAAAAACAACAGACCAGTCCACCAGGTTAGTAGGTCTTTATTGTAAAGGCGAGGAGGGGCCATTAGTAAGCTGTAAAGCATCCACTCTATTATAACATCAGTGACTTCGTGAAGGTAAAACGGATGACATAAGGAAAAAGAAGAAACCACTTTACCTTACAGAATGTGCTCGAGGCGTACATAGAAGAAGACATTTGTCCGTATTGGAAGATAAACAGTAAACAAGTGTGAATGCTAGAGACCATGGAATGAGCAACAACAGCCAGGATGTTTGCTGAAGTTCCCTGTCGAAAGAGATGAAGGTAATCGAGGAAGCATAGCGCTGCTGGTTTACACAGTTCTTCCAGAGAACCTAACTCTATATTGATCTGATAAGCTAT
The DNA here is from genome assembly GCA_013368495.1 of Paragonimus heterotremus. Classification (NCBI taxonomy): domain Eukaryota; kingdom Metazoa; phylum Platyhelminthes; class Trematoda; order Plagiorchiida; family Troglotrematidae; genus Paragonimus; species Paragonimus heterotremus. The sequence continues at coordinate 116,679 of LUCH01001645.1, forward strand.
AGTTTCAAAGTCTGGGACTGATTAACGATACACAACTTGAAACAAAACTGAGTAGGACATACTTTGCAGCACAGTCGTGCACTCCAGGACCGAGGTTTTCTTTGTTTGAGTAAAATATTACGTTACCTCTTAACACATAAATCAACGTCTTCTACAAACACAGTACGATACAGTAACGTTCGATGCAAAGTTAATGCATATTTTAACTGAACGAGTATTTTCTATGCAGGAAAACGAGCTGTTATTATGCTCATTGTTTGCTTGGTTGATTGACTGGTTAACTGCTTACGCATACCAACTACATTGGTTTGCTCAGGACAGGCTTTCGAATATTGAAACCGTTGAATTGCGATACGAAGTGGTGACCGTCTTGGTGCTGATAGATTCTCTCGTAAAGCTGAGTCGAACCCATTACTTAATTAGCCTGTTCTCAAGCAATCATAATGGAGCACAGGCTGCTGCTGGCTCTGTCAAAAGAGTCGCCCGTCTGAATTGTCTCTGTCTCTCTGATGAATGCAAACAAACAAAACACCCGTCGTTGGATTTTGTGCCATGTTAAGTACGCATATGCAGACAACGGCGCGTGTGTGTGCGGCGGGCCCGGTCGCACGATTCACCAATCAGGGTACGTCAATTAGTCCGTTACCACGCCCTGATTGAACTGGGTCATGTGACCTACCGGATTGGACAAGTGATCTTTAGCCTGCTTACACTTACGTGTTGGCAGCATACAATCTAACGAATTATCAGTCAGTCCTATGTGATTGCTGTTGTCTGCAGATCTTACCGTACACCTGTCCTTCTTCCGAGATCACAATACAGCTGTTTAACTGTGCTCGCCTCCCACATTCGAGATACAATTGCACAATCAACTCGTTACTATACATAAGCCACTTTACTAAGTGTCTTCTGGATTTCCGCGTTACAATAGGTGTAAGGGAGCCAATTTAGATCACAAAGCACGGATCTCATTCAGGTACCTTTTGGTATTCAGAACCGTCTGTGGAGGAATCCGAAGTTTCGCTTGTAATATGAAAGTCATGAAGCTGAAGCATTACCAAGTTACCTCTTTCAACCTGGTATCACCGGCGGAGAAAGTAAGCTAGAATGTAGGTTTCAGAAATACAACGCTGGAATATTACACAGAAAACTAAAAATGATGCAGTGTTTCCATTTGGACTCAAAAAGACTAAAGAAAGTGCCAAGAGTTTTTTGGATTGTTCACGGCAATGCGATGTTTGCTGCGAGAATGCTTCTGCAGGTCTGAGCTATGTAACAGCTTTATTGTCTTATTAACCGAATTGAAATAAACGAATAACAGTTATGAGCCATTTGTGTCAGGATGTCTAGTCTTTTTCTATAGACGTAACGAGGTAAGGCCGAAAACCTTTCGAGTGTGAGGAACCGGGTATCCACTGGCATTGCTATCTCGTCCAGTAAAATGAATTAAACTACATTATCAAACGCCACGGTCTTTCAGTTTCAATCCTTGCTATTATATACACTGTGTACCGATGATTAAGCGAACCTTGCCAATAAAACTTTACTACTGGTGGCAACCAGTAAACGCTCATTTAAATTGGTCGTAAGCAGTTACCAGCCTTCTGTGAAATTCAGTTTCACATATAACATTTGCCCTACTTATGAGCTTAAAGTAGTATGTGCCATCTCCGAATTTAATATGCTCCTCGGTTTACATTATCCGTTCTTACTCGCAACTGATTGATACACTAACATTTATTTGATTCCCATAAACTCTATTTCGGCCATAAACAATTGGAATGTATCTGGCTTTATTACTCATATTCCGTTTCCTACCGGGGTGTACCATGTTTGTTTATCTGAGTAACGATAACTCGTGACCTATCGTACCGCCCGAATTAACCGCCCGATTTATCACGTGTTTCCACCGCACTGTTGTACGTGTTTGTAAACCTGGTCATAAGTTACTGTTCATTTTAAGATGTATATATATATATATATATATACCCAACCGTGCGTAAGACTAAGCCACTGGAACGCATAATCCGAATCTTCTGGTGACTTATCACCATTATTGAGTAAGCAATCCGTTGATATGAACACACTATATCATGAAGGAGTCGTCTCCGTTTTCACTTCTTTCCTTGAAGGGTATAATCTCGGTCAATGGCAACGTAGTGGGAAGGTTCGATCAGAAGCTTGGCCCACAGCTAAGACTCTACATTCCGAAACAGTACCTCCGTGCAAGAACGAATAAAATTGCAGTTATCGAGATGAATGGGCCTGTTTTGGCTAACCCTACTGTGACATTTCACGCTGAACCACTTTGGATGCAATAAAATTTCAAAGTTTGGCGTACACGTGATTGGTACCAGAAGCTACTTCTGCGACTGTTAACTACATGCTTGATTTATTTAATCGAACCAGACAGTATTGTAATATTAGATCTGAATCATTAGCAAAACATACACTTGATTACATAAATCGAAGTCATCCATTTTGTGTCATGTTTGCACAAGTTCTTCTCGGGTGCTGGACAAAAACTACACGGCATGCAAAAATACTCCATCTAAAAGGTATACCACATTTGTTATGTCGATCAACAATCAAACAGTTCTAACTCCTTCACACAAAATTTTCCCTCCAGATAACCACTTGTTTCCTGATGTCAGTTACAACTACCCATTCTTCGGACGCCTGTAATTGTTAACACTTTTATGAACATGCACTTATTTGCCGTTCGCGCCTTATTAGTCAACAGCATTTTTGACTAGCAGAAGTCAACTGTTCAGTTTTGATTATAACTTTGAGTAGCATGTTCCGAATGTTCACATCTTTGTTAACTCCTTTGCGTCCCTTTTTACTGGTAATTCTTAGGCTAGCGGAAGAACAAAACTTGCAGTTTATCTCTAATACTACCTTAAACTGTCTGCTGCCCAGCAAAGTTAGTGTTCAAATAATTCCGGATTACTGATCAACCCATACTGAATGTAGCTAACCATAAACATTCAGTTCAGAAAGAACGAACCACGTGGGGCGGAAAAAGCCTACCCTGTTCAAGTGGCCAGTGAAACAAGCACACATCGATGAAAAAGAGACTACCCAATCCACAGGAGTGGATGAAAACAAGGCTGGAGGCAACAGATGCATTAATATGAGGTAAACTGAGTACCTCTGTCATTTACTCGCAGAGCGAATGATCAGCCACACACCGCCCTTTGAAACACAACGTATGATCTCTCCGATTTGCATTTTACTGCGTGGATGTTTTGGACACAGGTTTGTTCAAATACAAACCCAAATTTAATCAGGTGCAAAATAAGGTGGATACCTATCTTGTGTCCTGCTTCACGGATGAATGGATTTGAGAGAAATGTTAAGCTTTTAATTGCTAATTTTCTCCTTACAGCACCAAGGCTTTACATCCAATTTGGCCTTCGATACCTTTCGTTTATCTCCCGCTTTATTTCTGCATAAATGTATACACCAATCCAAGCAGTGCACCCTGTCCATATGGCTCTCACGATATGCTAAAACTGGCCATTTTATACAAATAAAAAGCAAACACTTCAGCCAAGTGCATCCATTTTATGTGATACATTACAGGACAGTCGTTCTGAATTTCTTGTCCACCTAGTGGTGAAGGAAATAGCGAGCCAGACATCACGAGTTAGCGTGAGAGGTATACCGACAGTTGTGAGACGGTATGAAAATTTAATGGGGAGAGAAACTAGAGGTTAAACGAGGTGATAAGTTCCGGTTGAGAAGAAAAAAGCACACGCAAAGTAGAGTCGTGCTTAGGGTCAAATCTTTCCCCAAGAAATGCAGAAACATGGTTCCCCCAACACATCTAGGTTCGTAAAGAGGCCAAACGTCTATGAACTCATCAAGTTAGTGGATAGTTTATTCAAAGGATTATCTATCGTTTGACAGTGGAAACTCTTTTTGGTTTTTTGTCCAACAATCGAATTTCGTAATCGATCTATGAATTCTTTCCATAAGTCTACCTTTCTTTCATTTCGCCGTGTTCCATAAAGAACTTGAATTTTCTATTTTCAGCAAGTACACTACGTTTTAGAGTAAGCAGATAGAGTGTCTGTAGTTTACCTTTATGCATCACATCTAGGAATTAATCAATATAGCAGGTTGCCAGACAATATGCGCCCTTTAGACTCTTTACGTCCATTGAAAAGTACATCGCGCTTGCGCACAGTGCGCCAAATGAAGTCGTGCAGTCTCAAAGATGTTGTTGCTTGCTTAGGCGACAACATCTCCATACTACTCGGGACTACTCCCACGAACATGAATTGAGCACCCTCTCATTGGTTCGTCGAGGTTGTGCACTAAGCCGATGGGGAAACAAGCTCACTACGGACACATTTGAATCCATTACTCAGTGAACTCTCCAAGAGACTAACTAGTAACGCTTGGTCACCGAATACTTGTGCCCCAGCATTACACATACGTTGGCACATCGATGCTTTCAGGATCTCTGGATTCATGATGATGCCAATTGAGTGAGTTCACGGTAAAGTTGACTGTTCTATGCGAGATAGCTTGATGCCATCAAAAACAGTGAGCATTCAAAAAGCACTCCGACTGTTAGGTGATTATCACACGCTACGGACGGGAGGGAACCAAACGTTGTTCCATGAAACACACCATTTGTGAGAAAATCAACTATGGAAGAGGCTTATTGAAAGTGCATTCGCAAAGTTTCACCTACAAGCAACCACTCTACCCATACAACATTCCAGAGGATATAATGGGCGATAAAAGTAGGTGATGGTTTATTGTGGTGATTGTCACTAAACCTATTTCTCATGACTTTTGTTACATGGTTGACTACAAGTTGTACAATTGCGCTCGACGGATAAGTTACTTGCTTTGCCTAGTTTGGTTGTTATTACTATTGCGTCGAAGCTAGCTCTGGGGTTGAGCTAATTTAACTACTTCATTTTTGTATTACTGGAACCATCACATTTACATTGTACAAAGTCTTTTCGAAATGTAAATTTATAACGTTTACGCGCTCGCCGATTGGATCTAAGCAGTCGAACCGACTTGATAGGTATGACTTTCCTCTTAGGAACCCTGTTGGTTTGTATTCAGTAGACTATTTTCTACTAGGTGATCGTGAATTTGGTTCTTCAGAACATGTTTTAGCAGAATGTTCACCACAGCGGTCGGACTTACAGTACGAAAAGTGTATAGTTTCCTGGGCTCATCTTGCTTATATAGCAGACTGATACACCTTGAATATGTTCCGTTCCCAATATATGCGGTACCTGATAAACCTATTTCTCATTACAATTGTTTTATTACATTGCTGACTATAACTTGTACAATTACGCTCGACGGATAAATTACTTGCTTTGCCTAGTTTGGTTGTTATTACTATTGCGTCGAAGCTAGCCCTGGGGCTGAGCTAATTTAACTACTTCATTTCTGTATTGCTGGAACCATCATAGTACACTTCGTTGCTGATAAGACAGTTCAAATAACCAAAAGGTACCACGGGTTTGAAGTGGGATATTTTATTCGCGTTAAGCGATTTCAACATTACAGTTAGTATGCGGCACTTTTGAAGGTCAACATTTACTGCGGATGACTGTCGCACACTTTCCCATGACCCCGTCCCACTAGACGCCTGTTATTGTTATTCTCACAACCAGCATCTAAAAGTACTAATCCCCCCCGCCTCC
>LUCH01001646.1:20895-44488 GCA_013368495.1 Paragonimus heterotremus
CTTTCAAGTGGTGGCATACGTTGAACGAGATTCAAATGGGCATCGTCCGGGTTACAAACTAAAACCTTTATCCAATCTCGACTACTGACTTCTCTAACCTAAAGTGTGAAAAGGTGGCATGGGCAATTGGATCACTGATGTCTTTAAAGTTTCAGCTATTTGTAGGTTGTCAGTTCGAGTCTGGTTCTGACCGCTTCACGTACCTGATAGGTCCAAACACGGTCGGAACCGGTCACGGTAGAAAACTGGTCTCAAAGAATTCATTGGAAGACATAAATAGCAGTACGAAATCTACATATAACACTTATTGCAAAGACTGATCGGGAGACTGTTTGTGCTTGTCAAACAAAGGGAACTTTAGAAATTGAACATCATTGGCAGTTAATTACGGCCTTGAAATTCAGTCAGACTTTGCTACCAGCCACCTCGTTTTGAAAGAGGCTGACTGTGAAAACTGCGATCAAATGTGATTGTCTTTCCAGTCAAATCAACCAAATTCCTTGCCATTCGTTTGTAACGGACAGATTACCAGGCCTAATGGCTCAGCTACGTTTATTTATGAATTAGCCCGATATTTCATTTATTCGGGATTAGTCCACTTTCGTTTCTCTTACCTACCTCGAAGGCCTAAAGTCAAGGGTAAGGAACTTTGTCCCTCAGCGTTCTAAGTTCTCACTTATTTCATAGGACGCCGGGGGTGACTGAGTCAGGGGAACAGGCTTTGGAATGAACGGATTTAAACATTCTGTTTAATTTTCTTCACGCAAACCTCATGAGACTTTTTGCCCCCAGGTGAATTTATCGCCCCGGCCCATGACTCCATAGGGGCTGGTGAACATGAAAGAAAGGCGTGATAACTAGCCACATGGCGCAGGAGATACATACATCGTGATAAGAAAGGTTAAGCCTGGCAACAGTCAGAATAAGTGGAAAAATATGGTTGGTTACTTTGCTTTCGTGGACCACTTCACACCCACGCCCTTTGGCGAAAAAACCAAATGAGAACCAACTCACAAACCGTCCGATTTACAGATCTGTCCGTTGTCATGTGAAAGTTTATAAATGCCATTTTGTCCGTTCGAACATTTCCCCAAGGGGTATTTGGAATTTACAGTCACAAACGAGTCTTTATGTAAAATCAGACTGACTTCATCTCTACCACTGCCTGACTGCCCTCTAAACTACGCTTTTAATAGATTCATCACAGGGCGTGTACATCTATGGCTTCTCAAAGATGCTTACGGTCGGGAAAGTTATTGCCTTATGACGGCCTGTATAAAAGAGCGAGCCGTCTAATTTGCATATCAGTCTGAATTTACGAACAGTTTGTATTGCATCTCAGTTTTGTGTAACGACACATACTTCCAGTCCGATTGCTATCAGAACAGCTCACAGCGCAAAACAGCTCATGCTAACCTAGTGTGGGGCAGAAAGGAAAACAGCACCGACACAACTCCATGCTGTTTTCTGTCACCGGGATTGACTTCATTCCAACTAAAACCGATTCTGTTGTCACTTAGGTGCTCTTCTGTTTGATTTCATAATCATTACCACCGCAATCTGACAATCTGTCGAGTTCGTTGTCTACAAAACTCAACGGAATGCTGACGATTCGCACCAGAAAGCACAGAGTTTGAGAAATCCTCACCTGAGGCAGCTTTGAAGGGACATAAGTAACATTGCTTCCTTCCACATTAATCTATATACATGGAATTTACCGCGAAAAAATACCGGGCTGTAGAGCTGTAGCAAACTAGATCTAGAAAAACTGGAACTATGCCTATTGTTGGTCAGTCTGAGAATAGTTATCAACTTGATTAACCGTACGTTGTCAGATCCCAGTGAGTTTTGTTATACAGCTTGAAAGTCGGCTAACATTCAGGAACACTTGTAGAGGTTGTGGCCGTAAGTTTTGGTAGAAAATGACTCGACCATCTATCACTATTCACACTTCTGAACAGACAAATCATTCTGCGGTAAAACTCACAACAGAGGTCAGAGGCTCCAACCTAGCGAAGACTATGAAAGAATTGGATTCGCCAGAAAGTTCCAATTAAAAAAAAGTTTATGTTTGAGTCTGTGTAAAGTCGATAGGGACGTTTGAAATACTAAGTGGGGAGGATTGTACAATACACAAATATACTTTGGACACTGTCATGGGCACCCACACGTGAAGCGGGTGTACAATGACAGACACTAGCCAGTTAACGTTGGCATTAGGTGTTGTCCGAATGTTGCACTAACTGGAAGCTCAGAATAGCACAATGAATAAACGCAAACAATCTGTTTACAGCATGTGCCGATAGTACTATCACGACGGTTGTCAACTGGACACCTTCACTTTAAAAGAAGATTTTTTTCAGTTCAACCTTTATCATGGCTTCAGAGACTGATTATCGAGACAATGATTCAGTCAGTACGTAGCATATGTCTCCGAGGAGGAAACGGTTGATTTGACGTTCTTCGAGTCACTGCAATATAATTTTTAACCTGGCGATAGTACAAAGGTAATTGGTATCTTTAACAGAAAGATTAATAGTTACACCACAAATGTCGTGTCGGAATTTTTCATTATTGATGTGAAGTTGAAAGGCAGACTGAAAATTTCAGAGATGATCGTTCCTAAGGCTCGTTTGTGATTGTTAGCCTCTAGTTACTTAAATGTACTCAGTACAGAACGAGTGACAGTTCTGCATCACTTATGACTTACAGAATTAAGACGGTTTTAGCGGCCTGAATGAAGAAACTGTCACTGTGTCAAAGATTATGTGGTGTAAACTTGGGATAATTTTATCAGTATACTTACATAACAATGTGGTCAAATGTGCCAGTTGAACCTTTCGATCCACAACAAACGGGTTCCGGATAGCCGCTCCGTCGTTGACGTATTTCAATCGTGGGTCGTTTCGTCTAATCATAGTCTGTATGTGGAGAAATTGATTGGAAGCAAGAACAGAATTTAATGGAAAGCTATTGAAAAAGACACGACTGCATAAAATAATGCGAGAAGGAATATAACATGTATGGAAAAGCAACCGTCTTTCATTCAAAAGGATTGGGAAGCCATGTTGCACGATTTCAGTAGTCGCCAAATGAGTGTAGTTGTGACAAAGTATCAGAGTGTAATGCCTGCGGAAAGTGCTCATACATACCTAATCCCGTTATTTTCCCAAAAATAGCGATCTGTTTAAATTCATGTGGCACCCACTGCCCAGGGAGCTTTTATAGTCAGCTTGTAATGTATTTTCTCCTGTATACCTGTGTTTACTTCATCCAGCTCACACTCTTATAGACTGATGTAACATGAGCCACTTTATGAACATGCTTGGACTGTCATTCTATCACTGTTGAGCCCAACAGTTAGTTCGGGCAATGAAAAACTGCAGGCCCCTTGAAAAAGAGCCAAAATTTCTACATTCTCAACACCAAACACAATTTAGAAGAAATCCAATAGTGAGAATCCGGGTATCAGCGCGATTCAAACCAGCAACACTACTGTTTCCGTGATTAATTCGAATCCACCCGAACCTTCAGCTTTTCGCAGCTGGGACTCTTCCAAGTTAAAATCTGGCCTACTAGTATCACTAAATACATTTTCGGGGGTTAGTTTTGAATCGTTAATGACAACCATAATACGTTTTCCAGGAAATTAATGGTATGTTCATCAGCAGACATCAATATATAAGAGTCAGCTGACCTGCAAATCAGCAGTTGGACCAGAAATCCATTTGTTATCTACGTACGGTAGTTTTGAACAAAACTTCACGGGCTTCTAAGAAGAATTAACTTGTTTGCATGTGAGACAGATTGTAGAAAAACATCGTTCCGTTTCCATACTAAAGATTTAGGTCCACTTCAAACGTGCTGGCTTGCAGCAATGAGATTGATAAGACCTACCATCGTTTACCACAACATACATGTGTGGAACAGGATTCTCGGTTCTGTCGATGTTAATGTGACACACTAATTCAGCAGATAAACAACGAGAACCGAACATCATGGAAATCGTTAACTCCACACACTTAGATTTTTTTAAAATGTTTCCACGTCGTTTTTACCTTTTTTATTACAAAATTTCAGTGTTACTGATGTTTAAGTGCAAGTAATATATAACGAAATTATGTCTCTCCAATATGCATATTATAAGCATGTTTTTTGTAACATTACGTTGAGTTTTGTCAATGACTAATGAGTAGGCATGTTGTGTCGTTTGAAAATATGCTCCAGAAATTTAGGATCACGAGCGAAAAATTTGAGAACCACTTTACTAGCACAAACAATTCATTCCGTTTGTTGAGGTCGTCCCGTTTTGTAGTAGGATGAAGTATTATATAAACTGTGCACTTCTTATAGTTTAATGCAGTTTGCTTACTCGAATAATGGTCAATGCCAGCACTCTTCGGAAGGAGACCCTGAACGCGAAGAGATCGTGACTACATTACGAATGAATCTTTAAAATCCTCAATTACACTTTAAGTAGTGTACTGACGGAACGTCAAACAGTTTGCATTGTTGAAGCTAACTTGCCGATGGACAAGCATGCTCTTTGTCAAGTTGATCGATCATAACTAAGTAATTTGAAAACTGGTTATGAAGCTTGTTGAGTCAGCAGGGCTAAGATGTGGCCAATAGTTTGGTGTGCCTGGCTAGTGAAAATGAATAATCTTCAAACAGCTAATTTTCCACTTAGTCGATATAGCACAGAGATGACCACTTCCATTCGTGCAGTATCGGGACTCAACCTTCGGGTACTTAAACAGCTCACAAGTGTTCCTTCGGACGTCGTACTGGAAACGTGATGGCTATTTTGAGTATCACAAAGAATTATTAAATGTATGCCTGTTTCCAAACTATATTGCAAAATTCCAGAGACTAACACTTACCCGGATCTGAGCTTTGCTGTCGTTTGGTTCAGGGAAGTAGAACAACACAGGACCTTTGTTGTTACCATCATCATCTATTATAGAACTGTGAAACGGATGGTTCGGAGCGGGTTCGCGTAATCCACAGTCAGCATTGAACAAGCGTCCGTCTGTCGAAGGTCCACATCCAGGTACAACTTGATGATCAGATACTTCACAGAAATTATAGCGTTCTGCTCCTAGTGATTTCGTTTTGGATATGTTGAGGGTGTAAGCAACATTCACACTTGAATGTTCACCGGTCCCTTGTAAATGTAAATCGTGGATTGGATGATTGGATATTGAACAGGATAGTGAATTTTTTTGCGGACTCTGGGTTAGCTGTCTCAGCGGTTGCGGAATGGGTGGGTGGGTTGGAAGCTGGCAACTCAGATGGAAAAGAGTGGAAATCGCTTGGAGTAGAAGATTCGCTGGACCAACAACCGCTTCATCAGTAAATGTAGATAGCTCATACGCCATAGAACACTCGTTTTGGGAACTTATGTTGCTGTGCTGATTGAGTTGCTTAGGCTGTTCAAGTAGTGACTGAATGTTAAAACCATTCGTACAAGAAACAGTGGTTTCTGATGAATTTCTTACTTCCTCCTCAGGACACTTCTTTGTCGGAACACGTAGGTCTAGCGCGAACATACATTCTGGATAAGTATCCAACGACTTCATATCATGTACAAGTGACTGTCCCGAAAATTCAGACGGGGGTGAAAATGATGCGGTCTGCGGTGGAGTGCTGGAGGTAAACGTTCCTGCTTCACCAGTGCAACCACCGCCACGTTCTAGAACCTCATAGGACAGTTCGTCAAACACTGCAAACGGCACCTGTGAGTGGAGAGTATCTTTGTTGGGTCGTTGGGTCAGTTGTAACATGATCTGACTTGTTTGGACAGGTAAAGGGGATGTGTATTTGTCGAACAATAATGTATGTCCATGAAGGTGCCACATTTCTGATCGTAGCTGTCGTCTGGGTGTGGAGACCGCTCTGGCATAACCAGTTTGTGTCACATCACTGAATGTCCTATCTGGAGTTTCTTGGATAGCTTCCATTGTTGAAGCGGGTGTCATGAACGACTTTGTCAAACATGGAGCTGTTGTACAAGTAGAAACGTTTTGGAACCATCATAAAATAAGTGATTAGCTGATAACTGTTGGTATACACTTCACACATTATGCTACCTCTTAGTTATATTTAGGCATAAATGACATCTGTCTTACAATGTCAACTCCCAGACAAAAATTCCGGTATCGAACTGGCCAATTAGGTTGTGTCTGCGAGGTTCAACCCAGCAGCCCTTCGCACTACAGATAAAAGCTATTATCAACTTGGTCATCAGTCCTTCCCTATCACCTTCAAGCAAATAATCAAAACTCTATCCACCACGTTACTATTGTTTTGAACAGCACAATTTAATTCAAAAGTGAAATTTTAGGATCTGAAAAAAACAATCGCTCAGGTAAAGTGATCAACAAATAGTTGGCAACAATTCACAGAACCGGGATTGAACACTGTTCATACATACAGTATTTTTTTTTATCATAACCCTGTAGTATAAGTCTACCACAGTTCCTTGCCAGTTAGATGATGCCATAACATATTTTAAACATCCAACAACTGTCTTACATGATCGGATCATAGCATAAGAGATTACACAGACTTATGTCAAAATAAACATATGGTAGTATTGATTACCACTGTAACCAAAGATGTAATCACCAGTTTCTTTTCTGTTTGTCTACTATCTAATCCATGACACCCATCCACTAGGATTTTGTCAGTGTTTAAAAGGAACTACTCATCCATATGTGATCTGGATGCTATAACTGAAGACAAAAAACGGTTTTAACTCACTCTTTGGTGAAGAATCCAAACGCTCCATAAGGCGGATGATTCTGGAACCTGTGTGCTCTATGACTAAAGGACGCATGTGCCCATCTAAAAGCTGGTTCATATATACACTCCCCCTTCAGTCAATAATCCCCAGACTGACCAATCACCCTTCGAGTATGGGAGTTAACCGTACGCGCACGAGGTTTAGAAAGGAAAACGCGTCGATGGGACGAGGGTGGAAGATATAACACTTCACGGATTGGTCAATTTACCACACAACATGAAATCACACCGCGTTAACCGTTGTTGTTCAAGCGGTCCAGGCACAAACATAGCCTTTTGGCACATTGAAAACGGCATTCTGACGTAAAGACGTGAGAGTGGACAAAACGCTATTGACCCCTTTAGAAATAGTATTGTTCAAAATGTAATATCAGTTTTTATACACAATGAAAAGTTTCAGCCTATGCACTACATTACTAGCTTCTTTCTGTTGGAGGTCAAATTCCGTCCGATTGTCTTGTGTTGAGCATGGATCCATTTTAATAGAAATGACTGGAAATTGATCTCCTGCTTCTTGCTACGGGAAATTTTCTCCTATTCGTGATTCTAGTAGCTGTGGGGTCTATGCAGGTGAGATCGTACGTGAAAAAGAAGGCTCACTTGTCAACAGCTGGACTTGCTAACTTGGCAAGTAGACTGAACATTTTGGAAAACACTTCGGCTAACTTCAGCCGGACCATATAGACTAGGTAGCCAAAGTGGTAATCTATTTCTTTCTAAACAGCCCTTAGTAGGAGACAGAAGTGGTCTTGGATTTCAAGCTATCGAAGCGCAAAAGTCTGCTGGACCAGATCTCTCTTCAGTAATTATTGAAATGGGCTGATATCAGAACCGACAAAACTGTTTCACAAGATTATGGGACCTGAAAACCTATCTCATGATGACGGCTTTGCAACAGCAATTATCGTTTCCAAAACGGAGGCCCGAAACCTATGTAAAAACCACAGAGACAACTGTCTATTATCTGTAGCGTTCAGGATACTCACTGGTTTTGTATCAACCTGGAAAAGTCAGGTGTTTGAAGCAGGATTTCAGCCTGTAGAGAGTACATTTATAATAATTTTATTACACGACAGGTCCTGGTGTACCAAGACGCACAGGCTGCCGGTGGTCGTGGCCTCCTGAGACCTAAAGACTGCTTTCGATTCGGTTGCTTGTAACGCTCTCTAGAAATGCCTACTTCATAAGGAAGTATCACAGGAACAAATGAATCTAATGAGATCACTGCATCCCCACTCTGAGGGCAGAATTAGGGTTTACAGACAACTACCTTAGGTGTTCATCACCTCTGGTGGTGTTCGTCAGTAGTGTCCAGTCTTTTTATTCTTACTCACTTTTGTCATGGACGACGTTCTGGAAGGTCCACTTGAGAAATCCATTGGGCCTACTGTTGAGTTCCTTCCCAGTTCTAGGTTGATTGGTCTGAACTATGTGGATGACACTTTTTACTTAGTCCATTTCTGAACAAGGTGAAGGCTGGGCTGGTTTCCACCTTTAAAGTTCGAAGTATTGCCTCGAGGTTGCAATATTCCCACTCCTTCGTCCTTTATTGCAAGCAATCCGCTTAAAACTGTGGGCACTATCACGTGCTTTGGAAACACTATCTCATCAGACTACAATATTGTTCATAAAGTATCACTGAGGATAGCAAAGGCACGAGTTGTCTTTGTCCACCCGTATCATCGTTGATGTCGAAGAAGCGTTCCTTTGTCGTTGAAACGTGTCTGACCATTGTTGTTTTCTTCAATCAGTCTGCATCGAGTGAGATTATCATGTAAGCAGTGTGGCTGTCCGCTAGTGCGCATTTCAGCACAATCGAAATACACAGTCAGTTGGTCAACTAATCATGCTGTACAGTCTGCTACGGTTTGACCAGCTACTTTACATGCCAACTGAGCATTTGCCATACCGGACACTAAACAATGAGATCATCAACTGTTGGATAAAACCTCGCGGTGGCCAAACAACGACGTGATCACGAAACACGAGGGCCCTAACTGTTAGACTCAGTGGAGTGAGTAGATGTTGGCTATCCGATTTAAGTCCCCGTGACCCCCGAACTAGCTGGTTTGGTGCGCTGTCCGAGATAGTAATGTGTCGCAGTCAAGACGTAGTTGTATTCACAACATTTCAAGTTCTTCTGCCTGTCCTTGTTTTACACATTTTTATTCTATCCCATTTTCCCCTTCTACGTTTCCCCAAGTCATTGTTGTGGTAAGCGGCGACCTGAAACGCAGTAACTTCGGATCAAGCGCATGACCATTATGAAGTATTGACTGACTAAATGGATGTTTCTTGCTTTGACCTAGCCATCCGGTTTCAGCCAACAGATAAGGAATTACTGATGAGTAGTAGAGGATTTTGATTTTCATATAGATTGAACATCACCCACGATTGATCGCAGCTGTCGCATTCCCATAGATTTTTCGAAAAGGTCCGATTGGAAAGTCTATGGGAATGCGACAGCTGCGATCAATTGTGGGTGATGTTTAATCTATAATAGATAGGGAGCTGTTTTACAACCATTACAGTGGTCACTAACAATCGACAACTTACAGGCAAATAGTAGTAGAATTTGACTGATACAACTTGGAAATTGCTCACAGTTGGTCGCGAGTTCCGCATTCCAGTAGGCTCCTCAGTCAGCCTGTTTCGAAAAAAGGAATTAGACTACACATTTGCTCTTTTTAGAAAGCTTGAGTAATACATATCATTCCACTACCGGAATTCGTACTTCGACTTTGTGTCCATGATGCAACATTGTTGACCATTGCACAATTAGCTTTATGTTAGGGAGGGCCGAATTACCATGTGCAAACGTTCAGTCATATTCGCTTGTGAGTAACGCTCAGACTGTTCAATCTCACCGACAGAAGTCACAATAACAACTTTGTTATCTTCAATCGGTAACCAAACGGTTAAGACTATCACGAAGTCAGAACCATGAAAAGTATTTAACTAATTAAGTGATACTCTATTGCGTTTGACAGAGACAACGAGAATGTTTGGTCACATCCAGTAGGCCTTTTTAAACACGCTATATAAAACACGATTGATGTAATCGAACAATAAAGCAGCTGAAATGTCTTTTGTCAGTAGGTGAAAGTATGTTTTCTATGTTGTGTTTTACTAGCCTCTCTTGATAGGTATCTCGAGATAATGAGTGAACATTATGCCAGAGTTCACATCGAAGGAAAAAGGTGAACAGTAGTGTACACGCATGAGGACACTATCTTTTTTAACTGTGTTTGATGAAACCATTATCGATCTGCAATGAGCAATGTACACTGGAGTCTCAAGCCCTTACATTAACTCCCGTATTGATAGAAGTAAGATTGGAGAGACCAATATTGTAAATATGTCCGAATGCTACTCGGCTACAATAAAGAAAAATGCGATCTCAATTCGACTCGGCGTAATGTTAACTTGAAGTCGTCCAACTGGCTCAGTTGTGTGTTCTTTGACACCCTGTACTGAAAAACCACGTCCGATTGATTGTACGAGCATATGTGAGTTATCAGACAAGTGTAGTGATATGTAGACATCTCATCAGTCTCGGTGAAATTTATCAGAGTTCTAAAAGACACCTTCCTGAACTTCAGAACAGGTTGACGCGACATTGTGGCATCTAGTCACTGTACATGTTGTTGAACAATCTATTACTATGACTTGTTTCTCAGTCAATCGGGGGCTCATCTGCTGTCTGGTACGTGTGGGTAAAATTACAATTGGGGACACATCATCACATGCTAACCGGCTGATAAGATTTTACTGGAAGTGTTAAGACTATCGAAACTTCCCGTGCCCTTACTCACAGACATCTGGCTGCACAATTAACAAAGGTCACATCGGTTTGGTTACATCCATCCGCTCCCTAGTCCTGATCTATTTTGTCAAATTACTGACAGCGTAATTCTCTGTGCTTGGCTATTGGTTGATATGCCGCATTCATCGGACATAGAAAGATGACTGAGAAAAACCGTGAGTAAGGTTGAAAAATTTAGATGAGAAGACTCACTGTATAATGAAAATTTTTTTTAGAAGTTGAGGAATTCCCATAGACTTTCCAATCGACCCATTTCGAAAAGGAGCACTAGACTCGAGTTTCGCTCTCATTAGAGCTCGTCAGTAGTGCATATCATCGCCACTGCAGCCGGGACTTGAACCACGGACACCCTGTTCATGAGCAGGCAACCGTGTTTACCACTACGCCATTGACCTCACATTAGGCACGACCGAATTATCATATGTGAACACTCAACCACTTTCGCTCGTGAGTAATGATCAGGTTGCCCGATCGCCTCAAGAGGAGACACAGTTAGTGTCTGTTAACTCCAATCGATGACCCCTCGACTAGGACTTCTCTCCTTTTGAGACGTGGTCAGGTGATTCCTGTCCGAATGATGGATTTAAGCTTAACATAGCGCGTTAAATTCTGCGTATCGGCCAGTCAGCAACATTGGCTGAAGTATGGAACTGACGGACGTGTGAGGAATTCAACTGTCCTCAGTCAGAGAAGAGAAAGTCCGTGAACACAACAGTACTAAGTTCACTGAAGCATGTCTTAGAAACTGAGTGTTTGACCAAAAAGAGCATATTCACAAGAAAAGAACTCACGGAGGAGATGAAGAAAATTACACTGCTAGAACGCACAACTCCCCAGGTCTACATCTTTACGGTAGACCAAAAGCTATCAGCAAGACCGCGGTCTATCCGGCAAATATTAAATCGCCCAGAATTTTATTCCCTTAGAATCATTGATTAGCCGAAAGAGGTAAATCTCTCCGAAATGTTCGTTGGCGCAAAATTTAGGTTTTCCGGATTTAGAAACAAGTACAGTAAAAGAATTGCATTAGAGCTTCGATCATCATCCCCCCCGTTTAGAAGTGAATATCAAACTGACAAATTCTCAGCCGACTCTGAACTTCTTTTCATCGTTTATCCACTAGTCTATTTGGTTGGTTGGTTGATTGGCCGGCTGGTTGGTTGAATGAGAGTAAATCTTTGTATGCATCGAAAAGGTAAAGGAAAATTCTGAGCAATTGGCTTGACGTTATTTGCAACATGACAACTACGTTTTCTGATCTTTTCATGCTAATTTCTGTTGACTTGGCGAATAAAAGCAACCCGGTATAACTTAGCCACTAGTTTCCTATCCCTTCAGTGTGTTAATCCTAAGATAGGCAGTGAATCAGGTAGATAGTGGTCACAGAACAACGGAGCACAGTGGCGATCCACTGTACATACTTAACGTTTGATAGAATAGAGCCAACACTAAAAATGATCACCTCGATCCCTGGAGCATCTAGTCAAACTCAACTTGTCACCCATTTACATCAGTTTACCAACACGCCGCTGTCACCGTCTAAACAGAGTTTATATATTTGCACTGAATCTTCAGAAGAAGTTCACAATTTTCATTCACAGCTTGTTTAAATTATTGTGCAGCCTCTGTTTGATCAACATTTTAACCGACTAGCAACCTATTGTAAATAGAAAAACACCAAACTCAGAAAAACCTGGACTTCAACTTGATCAGAACTAGCGACAGAAACGGCATTTTCAGCTCGGCTTCACGACTCAGATCATTCGCGACTTGTGGGAATACTGTATCTTCTGCTGGTTCGAACCCAACCGAAGTCCACATTCTTCGGGAACGGGTCTTCTCTAAATTATAAAATTTCATTCACAAATACACAATTCGTATGCGTGTAAGCTTCTTCCGGTTTCTAACGAGATAGAACACTTGACGAAAGTGATATCTGGTCATGAGACACTCGCCAGAATTTGACACCAAAATGTCTTTTTAAAGTTGCGATGTCTCATCTTGAGTCATCAAGTGTATTCAATTCGGACAGGTTACCGGAATTCAACGTAAGACAGAGGAGCAAATTGAAGGGCGCATTCTTCTAATATTGTTGGACTAATACTTTTTTCTTAAAGGCACCTCTGTACCGCAACAAACCACGTTAAAATGACGCTGAGATTACTTAAATGCTAACTGAGCTATAACCAGTGGAAAATGACTCGCGGTAAGTTGAACCATTATGATAACTGAAATGCGGGAAACTATTTTTAGAGTAGAAACAGTCAGGTTTTTCTGTCAACGTACACAAGTGGTCTTAATTAGTTAAAGCTACTTAATGGTAGTTAGCTTAAAAGTGACATAGGCTACATGATTAATTGTGGTTGCTAAACTAGGTTTCAATCAACTAAAATGCCCCTTAACTTAAGCAAAATACACAAGTTTGTTTTTTCTAACTTGTAATGGGCTAAAACGGAATGTGATAAAGCGGACTGAAACACTCCACGCATCAACTTCACTGGACAGGTTGCATGAACCGTGATGATGAATTATGCAGTATCGGCATATCAGGGTGACATTGGTTAGCACACAGCCATGTCAACTACGCCGCTGGGTTCAGAGTTTACTTTCGCACAGAAAAAAACTACTATCTCAGAGGTAATTCGCTGAGCTCTAATGAGCTGCTTGGTTTGCAGGCAACACTCTTTCAGCGTCTTGGTATGCACAATCTGCGTCACCTTCTACCAACATCTGTGGTTATAATGTTATCAAGTGATACACTGAACCAGAAGTGTACCATGCATATTCTGTAAGCCTTACCGTGTCACCAGATAGCTTAGTTATCAGAAGCTTTTCAATGGAGTGAGGTTGCTCTAGACTTTTCGCAATGGTCTCTACTTGGATGCTGTAGTTTCTGCATGTTGAAGCATGCTTGCTGTATTTTTCACAGGCTACAACTAATCTTATTTCAAGCTATTCAGTTAGCTTTTCACAATTTTTCGATAACTTTTCGTTAAAAAGATTGACTTTCCATATTAACTTTGCTGGAAACATTACACTATCTGTGAATTTTCCTGGACCATTCGGCATAAAATCAGATGTGTACAGGCATAGTTAGCTAACTCCTTTTTGAAGCCTTCTAACTAGGCTGCCACAGATGATAACGCCGCCAAGTGAAGAACGGTCATCAGACTGTAAACTCCAATCCAGATAGAAACACTTAAACAAAACATGTCTGACCCAAAGTAAACGCAGTCCCTCAGACCTGTTAGTGACTAATGGCACTCACCATGTGAACATCATGGCCAACCGACTGTGTTATTTATTAAGCCGTCTAAAGAAGAAGGATTATTCTGTTACCAGGGATGGTAGAAACTGGTAAACGTCATCCAGTATTTATCCTTGCGATTCATGGTCTTACCATGCTGTACGAGTATAACCAACCACCCAATTCAAATCGCTTTCTGTTCATACGTTCACACGTGTTCATTCCATAGACTTCTGAGAAAGCCGAAAGATGGCGTTGAAAACCGTTAGATTGACGATATTTTGTATAATGTCTGTTGAAATAGTTCACCAAATTAGTACCCAACTTGATTCTCACCGTCGAATTACGTGCGACAATTAAAACAAAGACTGAGCACCTTTACCCCGGGTATTGTCATCGACACTAGAAAGTAGAATTTACAGAGGAGGGCGAGTCAAACCAGCGAGGCATGGAAGGAGTCGTGGTTGTGTTTCCGCAATAAATGTTATAACTTGACAGCCTGAATAAAACAAAAGTAGTGAGAAAGCAAACAATCCATAATTTTACGACGAAGTGTGACTACCAAACATACTGATTATCAAAGCCCTTTCATGGTTCAACTCATAGGGCTAACAAAATTACACGTGCTTTCTTTATTCAAGGGGATCAGAGGAAAATATATAACGTCCTCCTAAAGATTTAACCTATAGAGTAATACAGGCAGAGAGCAATAACATCGTGAAGTTTGAACAGGAAATATAAGGGGTGGGGGCGGGGCGGTCAAGAATGGTTGTGGCACCGAAAGGATTCTATTTGAGTTGTGTGTCTTCTCTACCACGGGAGTTATTTCTCCATACACCATGTTCCCGTCTTCTGAAACTGGGAAAAACAGTTAAATCTGCAGATGACAGCCAGAACGAAATTACAGTGCTGGCGTGTTCTTGTTGTCCAATGACAATCTGGCGACCGACCATTCCTCGCACACCTGGTGGGTTGGTATGTTCTCTCCGAGTTGTGGTTTTAGCTTCAAGACGGAAATTGCAACTTGATGGCTTGACTAAAACAAAATCAGGTTGTCTTCAAAAACATCAAAAACCTCATAACGAAGTGCAACCATCAGAAGTGCTATTTGTTATAGTCGCTTCAGTTTCGCGTTGGATAAACACACGGAGTAAGCCAACGAGGTCCGGTGAATAACTAAAGAAAGTCAAAACAGAGTGGATGTTTTATGAAGCGATTTGAAGGGAGTTATGAAAGCTATTGGCCTAGCAATTTGACATTATTTTATGTGTATAGGTGTGTGGAATCTCTACTGAAGACAGTGTTTTGTACAGTTGCAATTATGAGTCTTACGACCACAGCAATCTAGATGAACTAACATATTCACGCGACAACTCCACATTGTCATATCTCGCAACAATGGACTAGAATGAGCTATACACAACCCGTAATCATGCTACCTCAGAGATCGTTTGGGGATACACACACTCGACTTTAAGTGTCATTAACTGACACAACATCTCCATTCGGTTCAAGATTATTTCATACACCTTCCACAGACGCCAGTTACTAAGCTCATTTGAATGTGGCAGTCACCTGTGTGCATTAGTTCAGTTTTGCTGCTAGCCTGATCTAATGAGCACCACCATACCATGAAAGGTAAAACCATCCGGACGCTATAAACATATTATTTACGGTTCCCAAGTATGGGGTGGCAACATGATAAAGTTTAACGTCTGTGCGTCAAAATGTCGCGTGTAGAGATTAGAGTTTGCTGAACATGTCTACCACCCTGCATAGAGTAAGCCGGTGCACCAAATCACATTGCTTTCACACGCTTAGGTGGAAATACTGACACTCCGGGTGAGTAGAGAATAGAACTGGTGACCGTGCACCTTGCGGATTTCAAACGCCTCAGCTGGGAGTGGCAGTTTCCTCTGACAAGTTGTTGATGAGATCAATCTGATCAAATTCCATCGAAACTCGGGTGGGGCTAACTACAAATACACAAACCAACACACCATGAATTTAGTTGACTGTACAGCGGTGGCGCTTGAAACCGGATGCATACGTTTAATCGGACAACAAGCGGCAATGCTAAACTGCTTCTCTTATGACATGGGCGTGATTGCGGTCGGCATAGAACTCACATACAAACGAACAGTGAGCTCGAGTTGCATACTTACCACGGATTAGCTACGGTGAATGAATGAATGGGATTCGCTGACGGGTATCGTAATCTGACACACGTTTTTATTTGGCTCAATTGCGCATTGTGGGCAACAGTATGCGTGCTGTTCTTAGAGAAGATGTAATATGTTTTCAATGACCAACAGGATACGGAAGTACACAGTTACAAACCACAAAGTACGCAAATAATAAAGAGTTCAAGCAACACTTCAGTATACCATAGGACTGTCGATATCTTTAATCACTTGGTACAATGCGTCTGGTAGTTATGTTGCATTTATAAAATTGTCCAGATTAATGTAAGGCCTGCGCAGTATGTACATTAGCCATGTTTTGAACTTGTGTTATGATCGTCACTGAGCTATCACACACCAGTATGAAATTACACAACATCAAAAGTATCAACTGTTTTGTACAACTGATAGGTCTCATCATCATCAGCTGTCACTGTTAAATCGGTACTCATCATGTTAAAACAGTCCAAGCAAAACAAACACACATAACCAAATGTTGCATTCAGTTTCCGGTCTTCTGGTTGCTGAAGTTAGACATCACCTCCAGTACTTGAGTGGTTCTTCTCTCTTACATACATACACAATACTGTACAGTAACACTCATTAGTATCGTTGGGCATTATACAACAATGATGGTTGAGACAAGAGCTATCGTTTACTGTTGAATGATTATTATGGGGTAGGCAAATAAGCAGACACATGCTTACTTTCACTGATGTCTAAAATCTATATTTTGTGACAAATGTGTAGTGACAATATTATTCAGTTCGTTTTCTTCATAATCGAACCAGAGATAGAATGTTCCATACATTATACTACTGGATGTAAGTGGTAAAATATCTAGGAACCTTGCCTTACATGTTTATTTAAAATAGTTCAATCAAAGTCCCATTTAAAATAGCCGCAATAAAACCATAAGAACAAACATAATTTAGACATTTTCAACTGGCGCGATTCATGAACTGTTATCAGTAGCATGGAAGTCACGATTACCAAACAAATCACATGACTGGCTATAGTCGGATGTTAATCCTGAGGATACCGACCTTCTATGTTGGGACACGAGTCGAACTTTTGTACTTCCCGTCAGGAAATAAATAGCACCTTGTCGCAGATGGAAAACCGCAAGGTCCAGGTATTTGAACGAATAAGGTTGAGAGTACAGCAGAGATTAAGTAGCTGTTGTCCACCGTTTCATAACGAAAGCCTCTCAGGCGAAAATACCAATATGTGAAGAATTCTGGATGGTTTATCTCAGCGAGGTAGTCGAGGAATAATGTGACTAAAGTTTAATAAAATTCCGATTGCGTCAGGAATTAACAGTTAGAAGTTTCGAGACCACCCGCCCATTTTAGAATGTTCTTTCACTGATTTACCTAAAGATTTGGAGGACGTTATTTCCCAAGTACTACCAAATTCAGCTGAGCTTAGAGCAAACAAACTATTACGTTACCTGAACTCATCAGTGGAGACCGTGAGGTGTAACAATAGGAAAAGATTAATGTAGGTTGAGCTGTGCTTGAATATACTTTTGACACAAGCTCAGAAAGGATTGACTGTGGTTCAACAAACAGAGATGCGGTAAACGCTTACTGGTGGTTTGAGGTGCATTTTATGTGGCTACTGAGTCAACTGGCAAACTTGGATACGACTTCACCTTCAACAGCCTGAAGTGACATATAAAAGAAGAGTCTGTTACTACTCACTTTACCACTAATACGTGAGACTGCTAGTATAATACAACAACGCATAACCAATGCCTTGCTACTTGTAAACCGTTTGCTAAGAACATGTTCTGATGATGAAGTAAAATTTTCACATAGAACGTAAGGACCAAATCCGGTCAACTATCTCTGACGTGATACTATCCAATTGTTCGTCGAAATCATTCCTGATACTGTTATGAGTAAGATAGTTTGAAATGAACTTGTCGTGAATGATGTGTAAAAACCCTGATTAGCAATCAGTTTTTGTGTTAGTGTAGATAAAATGTTTGTTCTACGTTGCGTAATGTGGAAATTAGTTTATTGTGGGGTGTAACGATCTGCATGCATGACTCATAGTCCATTTCATATTCATTTACACAATGTGCCTGTCGTGTGGTGTTTATTGAAGTGGTCTGCTCATAATCAACATAAAATCCCACAGACTGATGCAATCTAAGCCAGCAAACGAACTTGTCAGAGCTTAGTATGCCTCATTTGACCGTCAATTCAACTGCATACAGTTCCGACCTGGTAAACAGCGTAGCTCCAAAGAAGTCAAAATGGGAATATCTCTCGTTTTCATTTATCCATTCTTGCGCAGATGCAGCTCCGTACAACGCAGCAGGTCGATAATTTTTACTCGTAAGTACTCGTGGATCGTACGTTACATCCACCACACGTAAGACTGCACTCACGATCCCTGAACACGCTTCCCACTTGTTTACACCGTTTGTCGAAGCTACGTGTACTACGTGAAATATCTCAAAACTTGGATATCATCGTGATCGTAAAACCATCCGTTCCGACCAACTTGTCATTAATTAGGATACATTGAATGAATAACATTCAAACGTCCACATTAAAACAACGCCCATTATGGTTCAGGTTGCAAGAGCCGTCAGGTAATCCTAACTATATTCAGTTTCAGAGAACTCACCTTTCTGTTTGAGACGGACTTTACGTGATCCACTGATACTGTTACAGCCAACAAAAATAAAACTTCTGTTTGATAAGTACCGTCATGTAAATCGTTTTCCCCATTGAATATTTTGTGTGCACCTTACAGATTTACTTCAGTAGTAACTGAAATGACCGTAAAATGCAGTTGGTTGCCCGTCTATATGAGACCTAGTGAACTTCGCAGATTGCAGTGTACAAGACCTAAGGTGCTACCCCGAATCCACTCTATATCTACAGAGTGGCACAAAATACACAGACTGACAGGAGGCAGAAAGAAATATACCGGCAAATCAGTAACGTAAGAACTTGCACCAACCACCGTTTCAACATAATACAGTACCGGAAGCATAAACAGATCGCGGTAACAGGAACGTATTGGGAGTTGGAAGGGAGATGCCTGTATTTCCAATTCTAGGAATACAGTAGTGCTTCACTGAGTGTTCGCTCGCCGGACTACATTAGGATGCTTGCAAATTTAAGCATTCGGAGAGCGTAGGGATGGCAGTGTGACCTATCCACACCTGATATATCCCACTGCTCACTTTATCTACTCTGGAAATATGAAATCAGACCAGATAAACCCCTTGGATTGATATCCAGTCACGGAATTCAGTTATTCGGAATTCATTACCACCACAAATATAAACAGGACACCATCTAAATCTGTGAATCATGAAGGAAGAGGTAAGTCAGCATTTGTCCAGTTGCCGTTCAGAAGGGATAGCAACGCTGACAAAGTAACAAACAGAACCAAAGAAATGGTTAGCAAGACCTGCTCAGCAATTAAACTTAAGATCCAATACATCAAATACTCAGCTCCCTAGTCCCGCGACAAAGATGGACCATCAATGTTTTCAGGATGAACGATCACACTACGCTCCTCATGAGTAGTCATACCGGGGCATATGTTCGGGCACTGAAATGACTGGGGGAAACTCCAGAAAGAAACACTGAAGTGCGCTCCAGTAAGAAATGATGTTTTCCAATCATGACCTCGAGAGGTTGCATCCAACTGATTGTACGGATTTATCAAGTTTAGAAGAAGCTTCTCCGGTTGAACATTACTTGCGTCAATTGTTTGTGGCTATCTTATGTTCTAGAGGCGTAGCGCCCTTGTGCACAGTCGAGTGGTTAGGTAAACGAAAATAGGGTGGATAAGAAGAGCGGCCGTGTGAGGATTATGCTCGGGGGTCCCCATCAAATAAACCGTCCTGTTGATCACATACATTAGAGGATTCCCTTCCAAAACAACAAACAGTAGAACATTTATCCAAGTAACTGTTTTTGTTGATTAGTGGAATGAGTTGCTTCGATTCTCCTCCGTCTTCCTCACCGTTACTGTCGTCACTTTCAACGTCAGCATTTCCACTGCGATTTGACGATCGTTCAGTTCATCTGATTCGTTTGCTTTTAACAGATTGACCATCAGGGAGTTTACGACCAACAGGTGAGAGACCGCCCCCATTTGATTCCTCCAAAACTACTGGAATTTTAACGAGGGCAATCATGAGCAGCTTCCTGGTTGCTGGCAGCATTTCCCCTTCGGAGTTTTCAGTCAGCAAGAGTTGTTCCAAGTCTCTGTCTACCTTTGACAGAGCTCTTCAGAACGTTGCCCTCAGTGACATTGTGTGAGCAAAAGCGTCGATTCCAAGGTCAAATCGGGCGCTTCAGAACCGCCACATTGCCTCTTGGCAGTCGACAGTGCTATCGAGTCTGACGATTACCGCTTTCCTCACGGCAGCTCAGTTCACCTTCACAGAGCTCTTTCGCGTCACTTTCAGCATCGTCTTCACCCTCCCCTTGAGAAGCGTCCACAGGACGGCCAGTTTCGCTCCATCGGTCTTGATCCCGACATCCTCAGCCACGTCCTCGAAATCCTTCAGAAAACTTCGGACGACGTCATCCTCGAACGGCTGTCGTTAAAGAATCTTCAGCTTCTATCTTGACCACGCCACTAATCGTTGTGAGTCAGGAACCCCAGCAGCTCAAGGATTACTTATTCAGGAAACCTACAGCACACTAAACACAAACATTCATTTAAACATAGCAATAATACGACCACAAAACGACTGCCAACGCCAAGTTGGTACAGGGGAAACACCGGTTCTTGCCACAGTACACTCTAATATTTCCTGTTTTCCTTCCGGTTACTCCGAAACCCATGTGCTTCTGTCTGACTACTCGCGAGTAGCATGGTGTGACTGTTCGGCTTCAACTTTTGCCCCCACATCGGTGAAGCTTTCAAAACACTTTCAAGAACAACAACCATGTGTATCTGGAGACAGTGAACCGTGAACAATCTTCAGAACCCTCTCCTCCTCCTGCTTCCGAAAGTAAGCGTTAAGTTAACACTAAAAATATTCCTTCCAGTGGTCTATAACCTACCAGATTACCTAATGAAGGTTATCCGACTCCGAACATTGTACACTCTCAAGACGACTGAACACAAGCCTGTTTCATCCAATACTATGTCAACAAAAATACCTGGCCCGAAATGTGCTCACCTTCTGGTCTCAGATCGGCCGGAATGATAGTCGTTCCACACGCTGAGACAATGGATGAACTTTGCCTAACGGTTCAATCAAACTGTAATCATTGACTTAGCTTCTATGTAATTAGTCTGATTGATGTTTCGAAGAAACACTATTGCTTCTCTACAGTTGCTAACAAGTGGTCACCCGTGTAACATTCATCTCAATATCGCAACGGGTTCATCTGACACCTACAGAAAAATGTCACCCTTTTCCAGTTATGACTCGTTACTGTTTCAAACCCAAACTAGCCAGTTGATTCAATCCCGACTTGGTAATGTTCTGTTACAAAGAGCTTGATATAATAACTAATGGATTAGTGTTTGGTTCTTCTTTTTACCGCATAAACCTTCATCCCTGTCAATGTTTTGGATACATTTTTCCTTCACCAAACGATGGAGTATTGATTTTTGTGTCTATCGGACACATGTCTCTCTTAAAAGCTTGAAAGCTGTGGGTTGGTTACGTTTGCTATTGGAATAAGTTTACAACGGACATCCAACCACCTAGGAATTTTTCACTTCTGATGTTCTTCTGAGTCACTCTGAAATAGTTATCCGTGAAAATGGTCTTGTCAAATCCCTAGCACTCTTTGCGAGGTCCGAGAGGTGAATTTTCAAATCTACTCACTCACACCTTCAACAATGGCAGACCGACAGCTAAGTATGCTTTGCTCACAAAATAGTGACAACAATAGTAATCACGAGACTCGTGGAAAACGAGGCGATCGATCACACTCAGTGTCATTTGTGAAAAATCTATTGAGTTATTTTTAAGGCTAATTCACGAATGAGGAGCAATTGAACTGAATAATGAATAACTGACTTATGGTAACACCGGCTGCCTGCAAGTAAATGTTTGTACCGGGATCTAGCGGAAGGTTTAGAAATACATTTAGGAAGATCCGAATATAGAGCGATGAGCTGTATTGGATGGAACTTTCTGCAGAAACATGACCGTACAATGCGGAGTGATGCGAAACAATAAAATCAACGAATTGTTTGCGGAGAATGCCATTGTAATGGGACGAATCTATTAACTGTCTGGACAGAGGTACAAGGTCCTTTGATAACAAACCAGAGAATCAACTGAATAATAAATCGCTTGGGGTAGCAAATAGGTCTCGACGTATCTTCTGGCCAAGGTAAACTATCAATGGTTGAGAGTGAGCAACGATTGGCCATATAACCAGAGTCCGTGATGTTCAACACTTACACTTTTGTGCACCAAGATTAGAACAGAATTCTTCAATTCAGCTGAGGCTGTAATCAAACTTACTGTGCAAATAAACATAACTGATACCAATCACGTAGAGTTCATTAATTCCGGGACGTCGGTTAGTATTGTGTCCAAGATCTGCTTGAGGATTTCAGACGTTGATCTGAGACTAGTAAGAAGACGACGGTAACGAAACAATCTTCGATGGGTAGTCATGGTCAGAAATTCTCTGAAATTTCCGTCGAATTCAACTTTTAGTTGGGTTACAAGTGAAACACAATTGAAATTTGCAACTAAGTTCTTAAGAACTGAAAGAAGATATCAGTGGTCCACTTGCATAGGATTCAGTACCAATGAAAAACCTCCACAAGATGAGTGGAGCTGTTCGCCTTCTTAAAAGTGACAAGAAGATCTGTCTAAGCGGAACAACTGACTGGATGAATAACCCCAAGTTTCTGAAGTCTTTCCATTTCTTGATCCACGACTGGTAGAACGCCATACGACACGGGCCTTTTGGGCCCAAAAACAAGTTGGATATTCAAACTTAAATTCAATGATGCTTTTGTTTTTGGACTCGACTGAAGATCTTCCTGAAACGCGTAGGCAAATTTGTTTTTTAAATCCTCTGTCAGGTTTTGACGAACATGATTTGGGTTCTAATGTGCTGGTGGAGCCGGATTCTTTACATTTCTTCAATACTGACCAAATGATGCTAGCCAAAGATTCAGCCGTTCATTCAGGGGACGGGCCAGAAGCTTCATTTTCGTACGATCGATCAGGCGGACCGTGCTACATGTTCGGTATCACCGTTTAACTGCTTTTTAAGAACCATGAATCCCCCAAGTACGTTCTGGACCGAATGTTCAGTATTCTTGTGCACCAGTCATTAAGCATTCTTCCGCGTCTCTCAGGACGTTGGCGTGATGTCAGAACAAGCGTCCAGATGTAGACGTACAAAAATAAAGTTAATTTTTATCGAGTACGTGTAGGAAAAAAGGGGTTGAAGATGTTCAAAACAGAATTCAGATTTTGATGGTTCCTTGATAGAGAAGGCGGACTTCTGAGGGGTTGGATTAAGCGGCGACAAATCTCCTTGTGCATTAGTTGGTTAAACT